>LPNX010393910.1:13884-24826 GCA_001517045.1 Pseudotsuga menziesii
TACCATCAAGAGCTGGATCTGATCTTTGTCATTCTTTCCCGGGGAAGATTATCTTCACTCCTCCGTCCCCGGCAACGGCGCCAGAAGATGTTATCCCTAAAGTTGGACCTAGACTACAGGGGATCCAAGCTTAAGGAAATCTTAAGTCTACAAAGACTAAATTAAAATGAAATCAAACCAGAATACAAACTAGTATAAAACTTAGGGCTAAGGTATCTTTACAGTAGTATAAAGTACTGGGCCTATTTCATATATTTACACAGTTTTCATAGGTTAGGCATATAATTGAACATGACACAATTTACACTGGACAAATCTGGTATATGACAGATGGGTACATACAGATGTATATAAGATGATCAGAATATTTAATACAAGTATTCACAAAGAAAGATCAAGGTTTTTATCTGGTTGGTGAGACACTAATGGCTGAAATGGCAGATATGAGTTTTCAAATAGCATAACATGCAAAACAATGTTTCATGCAAAGGATTTTATGATCCTGCAATATAAAGTGTAACTACTATTGTTTATCAGACAAAAGATAATTTTAATCTTCGATAAGAATCACAACATGGATTGTTAATGACCACAGAAGTAAAAGAATTATCAAAGACAACAATTCATAATATACAATGGCAAAACATCATTATATCACTTTCATAAATAGAACCTGTGAAGTTGTAAAGATATTATGCTATACAGAAAATGGTTCAGCATACATCCAGCATCATCCCAAAACTGCCAACCTCCTTTCTGCCTCCTTCAGCCCCTAGCTGGGACTTCTCTTTATACAAAAATATTCTATCTACAAACTAACAATAGATCCTATATTTCAGGATCGAATCTGCTCAATCCATTTTTAATCTATAGCTTATCTTTAACTTAAAATCTGGAATCCAAATACTCTGCCACTTGTAATTTGGTTATATTCATGCCTTGAAATTCTGGAAAAATAGTTGGACAGCTCGCAATGAGAGAATCCAACGGCAAAATACACAGCATCCTGCACAACATAAGTTTCCATTGGCAGACAATTGGCAGTCACTTGCTTAAAGATCTCAATTCTTTTTGCTTCTTCAGATACTGCTCAATATTTGAAGATGCATATCTCCATCTTCTGGACATATATCTCCCGAAGAACTTCAATGTCTCATCAATGAGAATCATTGGCAATGACACAGCCAGAACCAAAAGCCATTCATTCAGGCTCAAAGGTACAATGCCAAACACTTGTGCTAGAAAAGGCACGTAAAGAATCAGAAACTGGAGACCAAATGATACAGACATAGCTAGTAAGAGCCAAGGGTTGACCCATGGTGGCATTACAAGAAGACTTCCATTCTCTGACAATGCATTTAGTGTATTAAACATCTCAATCACAACCAGCATAGTCAAGGAGAGAGTCATAGCTTTAACTTTGCCAGTTGAGAAGTAATCACATGGATTACTATCGAAAGAGAAAACCTGTAATCCTTCCCTGAAAGGAGAGAACTTGAAGCCTTCCCCAAGAGGAACATTGATCCCACGTCCTAAGTTGGGAAAAGCTTACAAGTGTATGACCATCTCCAGCTAAACTTATGCCCAAAAATGATTCATGAGTATACCATATCGCAAATATACCAACTGTAGCCAAGCCAACATAAAGGCCAATAACCAAGTAGCGGAAGAACACCCAGGCATCAATCAGAGAATATGTACTTCTTCGAGGGGTTTTTTTCATAATATCTACATCAGGTGGATTGAAGCCTAAAGCTGTTGTAGGTGGCCCATCTGTCACCAAATTGACCCACAAAAGCTGTACAGGTATCAATCCCTCAGGCATACCTAGAGCTGCAGTTAGAAATATTGAAGCAACTTCACCAATATTTGAGGATATCATGTACCAAATAAAAGCCTTCATATTGTTGTAGATGGAACGGCCTTCTCCAACAGCTGTAACTATTGAACTGAAATTGTCATCCGCTAAGACCATATCAGCTGCCTCCTTTTCTTCAATCTCATTCGCCATCATGAAATCCTAAGATGAAATCAGTCTGTCATATGCAGGAGAAACAGAGTTTTATCTCTTAAACAATATAAACAGCGTAATGTATAGGGTTTTGTAAACAAAACCCTAAATTATGAATACTGTAAGCACTCTTACAGTCCTTTCAATCACCGTAAGCACTCTGTCATAAACCCTCCTTGCCAATTTTTATAACACTTTGAATATGGTATGAGAAACAGAGTACTCAATACAGCGTGCTGGAGTAAAAACTAAAACTGGAAATGTATGTCAATGTACAGAACAACCTGCAAACCTGGTTTTACAAGCCTTCAATGTAAACCATTAATTCTGATATGAAAACCCCGTAATTAAACAAAATTCTCAAATTGCATGTTCTGCACAGGTTCTTCGAACATTTTGCACACTCCTTTCATTGTAGCTGACACCAACACAACTATAAAACTCGTATCCCTGCAAACTGGAACCAATGATAGTGTAAAATAAACTGAATATTGTCTTCTGCAATTCCTGAGGTTCGAACCTGGGCCAAAAAATTCCAAAATACAACATGAAGCCACCTGCCAAGGAAACCGGAGCCCTTATAACCGCCAAATGGAATTCTGAATGAACGGAAATATGTGTATAGCAATTTCTGCCACGATAGCTCCTCGGCATTTATTGCAGGAACAGACATATGGGTGTGAAATGACAACATTTGTACTGTTTTATGCCTCCATATTAAAACATTGTTTTATGGTTTACATCCTTAGAACCATAATAATAACGAAGGCTCATGCTCCAGCGTATGATATTATAATCAAAAGTTTACATTAGCCAATATTTCATATCACAAACCCTGACTCTTTCCACCATCATACCATAAAATCATTAAAACACCATCTGCTGCAAGCTCTCAATAAGCTGCCAGCTTGGGAATTTTGCTATCAGATTGTAACTTTTACCATGTAAGGCATAAATCTTTACACATACACAAATTTATTATTTGCTGAATGAAAGTTTGATGAGTTAAGGTATCTATAGGAACGCTAAAGAGTAATACACAATCAAACAAATCCAAACAATGTGAAAACTAAGATAGGAAAAACCAATGCAAAGTCAAATTTCGAAAAATAAGCACTAGGAACAACCCTAGAGATAACACCAAATTTCCTAGGAGGATAATTAGAAACTATCAAGGGATTGACAAAATAAAGCAGACAAGAAAGAGGAAAACTACCAAAGGCCAAGAAAAAAGAAACTAAACACAAAGAATGAAAGTCTAGGCCTAAGGAGGGCACAATTTTCATTTAGAGTTCCAGTCACAAAAGCAAAAGTGCATAAAATTTATCATCAGAAAAAGAAGGCAACTCTGGGCCTAAGGAGGGCACAGTTTCCATTTAGGGGTTCATTTATAAAATCAGAAAGTGTAGAAAAGATATCATAAGAAAAAGTAGGTGACTCTGGGCCTAAGGAGGGCATAGTTTATAATTTGAATGAAAGTTTATTAACAAGGAAACATCTCTCATGATTCATACTCGTTATTTTCCTAAAGGAGGGAGAATTCATGATTAGGACTTGCTCAACAAGTGAAGGACTTGCTCAAAAAGTTACCCAAGTAACTCAATGTTTATTTAAGGATTATTCTAACTCCATTTACTAGTTTTGATTATTATTATTTTGGCATTGATGAAGCTAAGGCTTACTTATTGAGTGATGTTCCTCAGTCTCTTTGGAGATGATCCCCAAGTCCCTTTCCCATTCTCTTCTCCTTCCCATTTTCTATCTTGTTTTCGGTGACTTTGAGCTAAGGAGGATATAATCATGTTAAATTTGAACTATGTATCTTATATATACTCATTTTTATCTATATATGACAGTAATTTTCGGTCACATAGAACTTTCATGTTAAAATATTCATGAGAAGATATTTATGTGCCCATCTAGTGGGGTTTTTGACAGCTTAAGGTAATAAGAATGAGATAATGTCCATAGAATAATTATTATATGATATTATGTGTTAAAAAATGATATATTATTCTTTATAATACTTAATTATCAGTTTTTACTGGAATATGGTTCGAAATTCATCAATTTATGCAAACCCCTGCTAGCTGACTAGGAAAATTCTACTAGTTTTACAATTTTCTTCATTCTAGAAGTTTTATGCATCCAAATATCATTCTGAAAGTTTATGTAGGAATTTAAATAAACCCAATACCTATCCCATCCATCAAAAATTTATTTTATTGAGCTCATACCCCGTTTGGACATCCATCATTGCGTAGGGTCTCCGGGGGCCAAAACTCCTAGTTTTGCCCAAATTGTTCCAAACAACCCCAAATCTCTCCAAATATGTTCCTGAATATATGAAAACATATTTTATGCTTATTAAATATATAATAACACCTCTAAATGTTTCAAAAAACCATGGTTGAATGGATGTGAAAGTTCTTCTTAGTTGCACGGTTGGGTGACCCAGAAGCATGGGAGTAGGCTTCAGTGGAGCTGATTCTGAAACCTAAATGGTCCCTGATTTACATGTGCTAGGGAATATAATTTCTATATCCTCAATTTTTCTTGGTATATTCTAAACCCTATGCCATATTACCCCAAATTTATTAGTAATTCACATGTTTTCCCTTGCATCTGAAGTGGTTAAATTTACTGCACAACTCTGATTGCACACATAAATTGATAATAATAGCATAGTTAGTATTCTTATCTAAATATCATATCATCTATATTACATAAATATTTTGTATTTCCATTAAAGGTTCTCATTTCAATATGACTCATCCTACCCAGCTTGAGGACAAGCTTGGGGGACCAAACAACTTATGAGCATGGAAGTACATGATCTCCCTAATCCTTGAATAAAATAATCTATATCAGTATATGAGTAAGGAAGTTACAGAACCAAAGGGATATGAGGATAAATCTATCCATAATAATAACTTAATCAAGTCCAAAATAATCATTGTATATTCTATTAAGGAACATCTCATCCCCCATTTTTCATCTTTGAAGACATTGAAGGAAGTGTTCGATGCTTTGACGAAGTTGTTCAAAGGAAAGAACATCAACTAGAAGATGAAATTGAGAAACCAACCGAATAATGTGAGGATATAAAACTCATATCCCATGCAATCCTACTTCACAAGGGTTTATCAAATCAAGGAATAACTTGTAGAAGTCAAAGAGAATGTAGAAGAAGGAGATATTGTTTTGACCACCTTGAATGTGCTAGAAGAAGGCTGATTAGTTTCATAGGAATTTGGGAAGAATGCACACAAGAAGAATATTGTCTCATAACATGATCAGAGGAGAATATGGGAGAAACTAAAGATCAAGATCTCACAGTTCACACCAGAAGATATCATAGAAAGAAGGAGGATCGCCATCAAAACAAAAGGGAGGAACATCAACACAAAAGACAAAATAAATTCAGAAGAGACCCTTCCAATATTCGATGCTACATAGAGATTGTCCCAAAAAGAGAGACTCCTTCAAGAAGAATTCAAATAATAAGATACATCATGCTCACATCACTGAATATGATCAATCAGTAATAAAGAGACTCAAATTAGAAACAGATTCTTCAAGTGATGAAGAATATTTCCAAATATTAGCACTCACAGGCACTACCTCACATGGAAGACATTTTTGGCTTGTAGATAGTAGGGAATCCAAACATATGATGGGATACAAAGAATCATTCATCAAATTTTCAGAGCATGAGTCACCTAACAAGGTGAAACTTAGTGATGATTATCAATACCCCATAAAAGGAAGTGGAGAAGCTTCCTACAAGCTAAAATCCGGAAAATATTTGAAGTTGAAAGATGTGATGTATGTTCCAAAATTGAAGAATAATATTCTCTCCATCTCTACACTAGATTCAAAGGGAATAAGAGTTGCATTAGTTTATGGCCAATTCCTAATGTGACCAAAAGGAAATACAATAGATGATGCAACAGTGATTAGATAGAAAGAGAGAGGATTATACAAGTTCAAGGGACAACCTGGAAAAGCATTGGTTCAAGAATCCATAGATCCAAGTGAACTATGGAACATAAGGCTTGCAATGTGCACTAGAAAGAACTACCATTTGAAAGCAAATAATTTTAAGGACTTCCAAAGATCCAGAAAAAACATGAAGAAATTTTCAAGGGATGTGCAGAAGGAAATAAAATAAAGAAGACATTTCCCAGTAGTGAAATCAAAGCAAAAGGAATACAGGACGTAATCCACTCAGATGTCTATGGTCCCATGTCATCCATATCACTAAGAAATTATGTATATTATGTTTCCTTTATAGATGATTTCTCATGTAAGACTTGGCTATATTTCTTAAAAGGGAAAAATGAAGTATGCAATGAGTTCAAGGAATTCAAAGCCTTGGTAAAAAATCCCACTAAAAGGAAGATCAAGGCTCTTTGGTTAGATAATGGAGGGCAATTCACCTTGAAATAATTCAAGGAAATGTGATAAGAATGTGGGATTAAGAGGGAATTGAACAATCCATACAATCCTCAACATAATGGAATTGTAGAATGAAATAATAGAACAATAATGGAAGCATAGAAAGAAATGCGACAAGACCAGGATCTTTCGAAGCACTTATGTGTAGAAGAATCAAGGGAATTTGTGTATGTACAGAACCATGCTCCTCGTCAAGTACTCCACAACAAGACTCATAAAGAGGATTTCTCAGGAGAGAAACCAGAAGTCAACCATCTCAGATTATTTGGTTTCCCAGTGTACATACACATTCCAAAGGAAAAGAGGACCAAGCTCATTCCTTCAGGTAGGAATGGGATATTCATAGGATACATTGACACCTAAAAGGACTACTGAATATACTTTCCAGGATTTAATAAGATTGACATCAGCAAATATGTAACATTCAATGAAGACTCAACATACTCAATATTTAGAAAACTACCTATTGTAGAAGTTGAAGAACCTAAAGCAACTAGAGTCCGAGACATGGAAATAGAAGAAAAAATTCTAGAATACCATGAATATCACAACGTGAAAGAACCAAAAGATAATTTAGAACCATTTCATGAGAAGAACTCCCACAAGATAAAACAAGCATGGGAACAAGAGGTAATACAAGATGAAAAATGATATGGTGCTCTAGGTTGGATGCATAGAGAAAGGAAAATACCTAAACCATACAACAACTATGTGGCCCTTCTATGTGACATAATTGATAAATAACCTTCCAACTACAAAGAGGTTTCATAAAATAAAGAATGGAAGGATTCCATGATCAAGGAGTATCAATCGATTATGAAGAATGATGTCTAGGAGATGTTTTTGAGACAAGAAAGGAAGTCTAGTGTGACTTAAAAATGGATCTACAAGATCAAGAATGCTGCAAATGGTAGCATTGAAAAACACAAGGAAAGGTTCAATGGTGCATAGATTCTCCCAGAAAGAAGGCATAGACTATGAGGAGACATTTGGACCCCTAGAGAGATACACTTCCATCAGATCTATACCTGCATTGGCTGTTGTAATGAAATGGAAGGTACACCAGATTGACATCAAGACAATATTCTTGAATGGTGTATTCAAAGAGGAAGTGTACATGGAGCAACCACTAGGATTTGAGACACATGACAAGTAGACTCATGTGTGAAAATTGAATAAATCCTTGTATGGATTGAAATAGGAACCTAGGACATGGTATGACAAAATGGACAACTTCCTTATGATATTAGGATTTACTAAGAGTAAAGAATATTACAACCTTTACTTCAATGTTGGAGACAGAAAATCGGTGATGCCCCTCCTATATGTTGATGGCATATTTCTGATAGGAGAGGATGAACTCATGATAGATGAAAATATGAATATTTACATTGAGTTTGAGATGAAATAACTATCAATGATGCGCTATTTCTTAGGCATGGATATGTGGAAGAGTACACTAGATGTAATCTTCCTTGGTCAAGGAAAGTAGGCAGCGGATATGTTGAAGAGATTCAAAATGTTGGACTGAAATGTGATAGCCATACCTATGGCATTGAAATTGAAGCGCCTATGTGATTCTTCATCAGAGACAATTGATGCAACTATATATCATTAGATGATCGGTTCACTGATGTACCCAATGAATACAAGACCAGACATATTCTTTGTTGTGAAAACCCTGACCCAGTTCCTAATGGATCCAAGACATGTTCACCTAATTGTCGTAAAGCATGTATTTAGGTACCTAAAGGGTACAATTGAATATGGGCTCAAGTATGAATTGAATCAATGGATTAACCTGCATGGTTATGTTGGTTTGGATTGGGAAGGAAGCACCAATGATATGAATAAAACTTCGGGATGCTACTTCAGTATGGGATCTGGTATGATCTCCTAGTTTAGTAGGAAGTAGTCTTGCATGGAGCTAAGTATAGTTGAGGTAGCATATGTAGTAGCATGTTAGGCTAATCATGAGGAAGTATGGCTTCAGAAGATACTATCCAATTTGTTTGATCTCAAGTTAGACATGAGTTGTATCTTTTGTGACAACCATAGTTATATGAAGTTATCGGAGAACAAAGTGTTCCATGACAAGTTGAAGCACATTGAGATCACGTATCACTATATCATGGATATGTTGTAGAGAGGAGAAATGAAGATCTAGTACGTGGTGATGGATGAGAAAATAACCAATGTGTCAACCAAACCACTAGCTATAGTGAAGTTTGAATACTTCAAAGAGAGACTTGGTGTTCTCTAGATCGAGGTCCCTAGAAAGAGGGAGTGACGAGATATTGCATGGTGGTAGACGTAGTTTATTCTCAGATGTATTTATTCCTGGAATGCTATCATGCTAAACATAATAAGAAGAACAAAAGACACATATGCACTAGAACCAGATCTCACATGGTAAGGTATACAGGTTGTCCCCATATGTAATTAGTCTTGGCATAGTACGCACGGTGTCTCGGGATGTAATAAGTATTGTCAGGTTGTACTCGGATGTAGTGAGTCCTTGCGTGGGACATAGGGTATACTTGGATGTAATGAATCCTGGAAGGTCTTATTTGGATGTAATCAGTACTGTTGTGGTATGTAGGTTTTCCTTGGATGTAACAATTCCTTTAGGTTTTCCTTGGATGTAATGAGTCCACGCATGGTATGCAGGATGTCCTTAAATGTAATCAGTCCTTATGTGGTCCCATGTTAGATATGATGAGAGGTTAGAATGAACTTGGTGTCAGTCTAGGTGATTCTCTCATAATGGTAGACACAGGTCATTGTTGAGACATAATGAGTCCTAGCGTGGTCCTATGTTGGTAAAAAGTGGGTTGATGATGGAGAGACATAATGCACTTGGTGTTCTCCTAGGATATTCTCTCATAGTGGTATATGCAGGTCATCTTTGACAAGAAATGAGTGATGTTGTGATTTTATGTTGGTAGACCGTAGGTGGGAATTTCTATGCATTTGGTTTGTGCTTAATGTACGATGACAACAGTATTCATATACGATCAGATGACAATACGAGATGTAGGTGATTGCAGTTGCAATGTAATGTACATTCTTGGGTTGTACCTACACGATGGATTGTTCATGTATATGATGAATACCTAGATGAAGACTAGGCCTACACCCAACATGAAATGGGGTTGGCTCTCTAGAAACTTCCTATGATAGATAGAAATAAAGATGTCACTATTCAATGGTCGAAAAGATGAGAACCATAGCAGCAACGACAATAATGATTCAACTATGATGAAATGACCATATGTGTTGATGACTATGGTGATATAATGCATTCCTAGTTAATAGGGGGTTTTGTTGTATTTGTAACTTTAGAATATATTATGATGTATATTATTATTGTATATTTGTGTACTCCCATTGGAGATGTATTTTCCTCCTCTCGTGATGTTATGGTCATTTAGGTAAACCCTATGTTATAAGTAATGACAGTAGTCCACATGTTGAATATAATAAAATGATAGTTTAAGTCCCCCTAAGTGAATTCGCCCCCGTTAGGGTAAGAGGTCGACCCAATCAAGTTACTAGGTTAGTCGCTTGAAGGGTACAAATAGGGAGGATCCCTCCCTCATTTATACACACACTCACTCACTCAAGTTCTCATGAGGAGGGAATGAAGAACAAGGAGGAGAGAGAGAGATTTGTAGAAGACTTCTTATACTTGGGTTTTTTTGTATTGTGATTTTGTCTTACTAACAGAACTATTTTAAGAAAGTTTGCGGGATTTTCTCCTTTATGGTTTCCCCCAAGGAAAATATTTATGTCTTGTGTATCTGATCTACCTTATGCATCTTGTTCTGTTTGTTACTCTTTCAGATAAATATACTAATAAATTTGAATAATATTATAAAAACTAAAAAATCATCCCTCATAGTCCTCTCGTAGTACCCGTCCCACTACTATTTGACATTGGGGAGGGACGTAAAGAGCATGAAGGTGATATTTTCATTGTCGGAAATTGTTTGAATAGAGAAGTAAACCTATAACATACTCAACCATTTTTTTCAAATCATATGCATCTATATTTACTTCAAATAATGGGATATCCAAGTTAATGTGTACCTTGAAGGGAGTCACAGACCCAAAATGGCTGCCTGTTGAAGGTGTATATGTCATCATTTGCATAATTTGAAGGATCTGGGTGAGGTTATCCATGATCTCATTACTCTATTGCACGAGGGATTCCTTGAGTAATAGTTTAATAGGATATTCTACTCCATCATCTATCTTTTATTCTTCCATCATGTGAGGCTCCTTAGGATGACGAGAGTTATTTTCCCAAGCTCAACTAGTTCGATACCCATCTCTTGATATTCATATCTCATCGGGGACATGCACTGGGAAACCATTAGAAAAGAAATATTTGATACCACTGATAAATATTTAGGTGAGAATGAAATGAAAGAGAATATATATATATATATATATATATATATATAT
>LPNX010393910.1:24835-235661 GCA_001517045.1 Pseudotsuga menziesii
ACAATGTACACTAAACAAGACAATTTTTAGATAAAACTAATAAAATATGATCAGTAAATTACAACATTATCTTCCTTAATTCCAGCAGTATACAACAGTGTTACAATAAGGATAATTTGAATCATGTGGATAATCTTTGAATCTACCAACTCAATCCTGACTTATTGGCTAACTAGAAGTGTCTAAATCACTATTGTAACTAACTATTCTAACTCCACGTGTCTAATTCAATCTATCAATGAGTTAAACTAGTTAAACTGATGAGGTAGTTGAGAAATGGCACCTACTCCCATGCAACCATGCAAGACTAGCACTAACTGTGAAGGACATATAACTGAATGTATATGGATCTTAACTTAGCATAACTACCTACCAACTACAACCAACTAATGGAGGTTGATTGTGGCACTTCGAGTGGCTCATAAAGTGTAGGGATTGGAACCGGTGACACCAAATGGCACATTGGAGTCAACCAAATGGCACCAGTTGCATCAATATCATGGTGGAACCAAACTATAGAAAATGAATACTAAGTTAGGAAAAATGCTCGAATAGACTATATATGGACAAGGGAGGATTATATAATCCTAACAACCCCCCTTAATCCTAACTTGGATAACTTTGGGCCCTGGAAACTAGGCCAAAACTCACCGATATAATCTAATGAAAGATAAAACTGCATAATAAACTAAGGAAAATGGGGAAAACCTCATGGGAACACCCGCCCCCCCCCCGCCCCCAAATAAGCAGGAATCAAGAAATTTTGTTGCAATCTCCAACTCTTTAGAGAAGTAATAAAAAATATTGGTTCTTCTATGCATCAACATCGTGGGACTGTACATGTGAACCTCTCCAAAATAAATGATTATGTCTGGAGGAAGTTTCCTCTTTGGAAGAATAAGAATATGCTGAACTGAATCAGAAACATAGATAGTTGTATGATGAAAACTGAACCCATGTAGAGCAAGTGATATCAACTGATGAGAGAGAAAAAGGGCTTGAGAATTTGAACCATGTGAGGAAAACCCGATAAAATGATATATTTCATCCTTGAACATCAAACCATGTGAGGTAAATTCATCTCCAAGTGTTAGGAGCAAGTGTCTAGGTGAATGTAGAATGTCTCCATCTTTACTAGTTCTGTGAGGAGATGAGCATGTGATCAAGTAGGAAGGTACAGAAGTCATGAGACTGTGGAGAGTGAATTCTTGAGCTCCATAATATGATATATCTTCTAAAATATCTAATGATTCACATGATATAATATCAGAAAACGTATGAGAGAAAACTGACTTCAAATCCCCGACAACAATTTTGAAAGAGACTTATGGTACTTGATTTTTCAAACCAAAATTGATGAGAATAGCTACAAGCATGAATGGAGGCTCTTGAAACTTAAAAATTGAACCAACTAATATAATATCATATCCAAATAAGTTCATATCAGATACAAATAAGTTCATATTATATCTAAGAGTGTGGAACAAAGGTTCCAAGTGTCCCACCAAAATGGTAGATGCACAGTTTTATCCTTCTTCAACAAAATTCTAAGTATTGGTGCATGCAATAATGTAGGAATTTGCTGGAAGATAAAAATCAAGGAGGGTGTATGTATCACTCCTAAAATATGATATTTATTCCAAAAAAAATAAAGTATTACTTTGTTTCACTCCAGCAACAACATTAGATATAGAGAAATCAAATTCCTCTTCATTTTTTTAAACAATGACTGGTAAACTTTGCACAAAATTTAAAATAAAAGAATCACTGGAAAATGTTTGCATAGAATGGAAGGATATTTTTTCTTCAATAACAGAGATTCAAATTTCTTCTTTTGGATCATCCATATGAGGATATGAGATATCATATATCTCATAAACTTCTAGAGCAACAAAAGAAGGAGTCACTCAAAGGAGACTTTGTTCAATTCCAATTAAGTGTATGGAAGATTCTACTTATTCTTCATCTTGAACAACTTAATTAGAGACAATAGAGGCCGATAATTTTGAATAAATAACTCTTGTGGTGCTGGGTGTGCTCTCCAAAATTCTATAATGATCCTCATTGTGCTTTCCAAAGGTTCTATCCAATTCTGTCAAGAGATCCTTTGGGTTTTCAGCAGAATCAATAAGGTAGTACAAGCTTGAAGAAAACCCCAGAAATATTGTTCCAAAATATCTATCACCTTCATTTAGGTAGTAATTCTTATCTTCATAAGAATCTTTACCAATTCCAATAGATACCTCATAGAGACCCTGTCTGATTAGAGATGAAATCATCTTGAATATCCATTTTGAATATCTTGTGAATGGAGTAAGAAGAGGAGCTGATAATCTCGAATCCATATTGAAGTTGTACCTATCCGTGCAAAAAAAAAATTCTCAATCATGTCAGTTTCAATCCTTTCGACCTCGACATGTACACTTTCTCAGAGCCCATCACACCTATAGAGACTTCTCTAGACGAATCTAGAGTTAGCAAGGAAACAATTGTAAGAATTATGTGGAAACTCAACTGCTTCTGGTATACAATGGAGATTAAACATGACTTGTTGATAGATTAAACAAGGATCTGATACCATGCCTGAATTATTGAACCATTTATCTACATGAAATGAGTGCAATTGATAAGGTAAATTTATGCAGTAGAATGGAATGAACAATGTACACTGAATAAGAAATTTTTCAGATAAAACTGGTAAAAGATGATCAGTAAATTACAACATTATCTTCATTAATTTTAATAGTATACAACAATGTTACAATAATTACAATTCAAATAATGCGGATAATATTCGAATCTACCAACTCAATCCTGACTAACTGGCTGACTAGAAGTGTCTAAATCACTATCGGATCTCACTAGTCTAATTCCACATGTCTAATTCAGTCCATCAATCAGTTAAACTAATTAAACTGATGAGGTAGTTGAGAAATGTCCCCTAATCCCATGCATCCATGCAAGAATGGTGCTAACTGAACTGAAGAACATCTAACTGAATGTAACTGGAGCTTAACATAGCATAACTACCTACAAACTACAACCAACTGATGTAGGCTGATGGTGGCACTCGGAGTGGCTCCTAAAGTGTAGGGATTGGAACCGATGGAACCAACTCGCACATTTGTTTATCGAGGCTGTGCCCAGGTGCATGCTAGGGACAATAGTCGACTCAATGAGTCAAGCAAATTTATGGAAGAATCTTAAAAAAATAACAAGGAAAGCAGGAAATACACTATATCGATAGAAAGTATGCACACAAACAATATGCAATAATTTGAACCAATTTCTACTTTTATGTCTTCACTATGAAGGTTGGTCGATTGTTACAATAATGTACATTTTTATATAGAATATGGATATGCTTAGGTGACTACCTATTTCATTCAGTTACAAGAATTTATAATGATTCATAATTTCAACCATCGTAGATGACTGGAATACAGAGAGACAATATGTCGATGTTCAACAGGTGCCAACAAGGCATGTCAAAATGTTGTATGTTGAGCACGAAACCTGTCGAGGTTCATACTTGTCGAATTTGATGTTGAACCTATTGAAGTAGTCAAAGTAGTCGAAGTGCTGGAATTTATCAAAGCTCAACAACATCCCAACTATTGGTTGGATCATTTGTCTTTCCTTAAGAAACAATGGTCTCCATTGTGTATTTGTTCAGGCGAGGAGAATTATTGGATACTTCAGTAGAAGAGTACTGTAGAAGGAGCAAGTTGACATAAGTCGACTTGAACAAAGACCGACTTAGTCAGCCGACTAATTCGATGGGCCGACTAGTCGATCAGCCGACTAAGTCGGTCGGCCGACTAAACTAAAAGATTAGTCGACTTAACTAACAGTCGTGTCGGTTCACTGAACCGACAGGTAGTTATTTGTAACTGTTTTGTAACCTGTATATATTAGGCTGTTGAGCCAAGCAAGAACTCAGTTTAGTTCTGTGCCTTGTATGAACTCATTACATTAATATAATCTGTTTCCCTATCTGTTCTTATCTCTTGTCTCTTATTTATGGTTATGTTTTAGTATGTATTATTGGTAACCTTATGTGATCTGTGAGATTACAACATTGGTTCCGTTGCTGGTAGTACATGTCTAAAATATAGGCTCACATATGATAACAGAGCAGGAGATCAAGGACTAGTGGAACCGTAAAGTTGTGAACTACTTGCAAAATTACGCAAGATGAAACAGATTAACAATCGCTGAAGCTAGAGCCAGATTTTTCACATAGACAAATGAAAAATTTGTCGAGTCTGTACCATAACTATTGAAGCAGATTCTGGATGAGAAGACCAGATGCGACAAAAGAACAGCAGTTGCTAGATAAACTGTTCAGAGGGGGACGAACAAATTTGTCGGAGTGGTTTGAGAAAATCGCCGACGACTTCTGTGAGGAGCAAGAGGTCGAAGACAGGACATCAGTGGAAACTTTCAAAGCCAAATTCTACACAGATTTCACCGAACAATTCTTGTGCTCCCTGCCGACCTTTCTGTTCAAATTCTTGATAGAGAACGGAGTAGGCCACATCGTCGAACCTAGACCACCCCTGTGCGAACAGCCACCCAACACCAACTGGGCGGAAAAGCAAAAGAAGTGGGAGAAATTTATTGCCGAAAGGGAGTGGGAATACTTCCTGAGCAAGTGATTCGAACTATACGGGCTTTCTAAAAGCGCTGGGTAGGCTATGGGGGGGTAGCTGGTCATGTGTCGAAGGTAGAGTATAGTGGATCCTAGTCAACCTAAAAACGGATAGCTGTCACCAGTGATGAAAAGTCGACCGTAAAGGACCTGAAGACAATAGTACAGTACGAAATTATGTTGGACATTTAAACACGAGAAAGGGATGAAAGACAGTAGAGAAGGGAAGCCAGATGTGAAAGAGCTGAAGGGTTGAGCAGAGAACAAAACCCTAGGGAGACCAACCGTGAAGAGAATCCTCCAGCGTCGGGTCATGACCGACAGGAAGAGGGTGTCGAACAAAAGGTGTCCCCTATAGAGGAAGAAGTGTGGATAGAGAAGCCAGAAGCTCTCCAATTAAGAGCTCCCGACGACGGAATAACCCTTTCCCCGACCAATCCATATACTAGAATACAGAATATTGTTGAAGAAGACCTCCGACTACGAGCTGGTGACATTACTATCTGGAGCCGACTAGGTGACGAACCATACCCGGGATGACATCTTGTCATACGCCGACCGATCGAAGGGAACTGGGTGACCTTTCAAATGGCACCATCCTTTCGGAGTATCCACTTGCTCTTACCAACACATGAAAGAGCACCCCCCCCGCCAAGTACAAATTTTGAAGGACTAGAACACGCAGACCTGCACACACAAGATTTCAGTGGACCATCAACAGTAGAAATCCACAACAACCCACTGTTCATTGATAATGAATCAACCACCGACGGAGGTACCAGTTCTGTCGACCAAAATTCCACAGGAACGACTTCATCAACAATCCCACTCTCAACACCACTTTCACCACCACCCACCCCTCCGACCCCGCCAACTTCGGAGAGCAGTGAAAGCGACTCAGACATGGGTCACGGAACCACTCACATTCCTCTCTACAAGGGGGATAAAGATCCTAGACGGCATTGGTTCATCTGTGAGTCCATCTGGGATGCAAACCGGGTGAAGGATGAAGACCAACAGATGGCTCAGTTCGCAGGAGCCTTATGGAAAAGGGCTCTGACCTGGTATATGACCTTTTCAGAACGGCAACCCAGAGCAACGAAAGCTGAGATTAAAGAACAGTTTTTATCCTTCTTCAAGACCCTAGACGCCAAGCACCTGGCTGCCAAAAAGCTTAAGACAACACATCAAAAGCCAAGGGAGACTGTCCGTGATTACGACAAACGCTAGAAAGACCTATTGATTCAATTATATTATGTTATTGATGAACAATTTCTAATTCAATGGTTTCTTGAAGGCTTATCACAAAAAATCCGCAGACACATCAGTCTGGAAACTTTCAATACATATGAAGATGCGCTGACCAAATCTCTACAGGTGGAAATGGACGAAGATATACCTGCCTATCCGACGGACCACGGGATCGAAGAACAACTAGAAAGTGTGCAGAAGTCCTTGAAAGAATTGTCCCTCAAAAATCAAGACATCTGGTGTACAAAATGTTCGTCGGCCGGACACACGAAAGATAATTTTCGACATGAATACAGCCGACAAGACGTCCGATTTGTGCAAACTAAACTCTTTTGCGATATTTTCTAGGAGACCGGGGATCATTCTACGAAGGAATGTGTGTTTAACATGAAGAATGAAAAATCTTCCTGGTGTGCCATCTGCGAGACAAAAAGTCACAATACGACCGACTGTCAACTAAACCTAAAAAACAGACAGAACTATCAGGCGGTCTACCAGACGAATGCAGTGGCATAGAGAAATGAGCAAAATAATACCAATGGCCAGAACGGGCAACGATACGAAGGCCGACGATATGAGTGCCGGTATGACAATCGATGACAAGGGTTTGGAGGAAGAGGTTGATTCATCGAGAATCACGACATCCGACCACGTCGATCTAGCCAGTGCTTCATCTGCTATAAACAAGGACACAGATGTGCAGACTGTCCTTACAAGGACAGAACTGACCTTAAATTATCTACGCATTGTGGGGTAGGCGATCACTCTCTGGAGGATTGTCCTACCATGTTGGAAAAAATCAATAATAAGAATAATGTTAATGTCTTGTCTTGTGTACAAAAGAATGATATATTAACCACTAAAAATCTGCATATTGTCACTCGCCAAGGCACAAAAACAAGGCCTGATAACCCCCAAATTAGTAAAATTAAAAACACCAATGGTTATCCGGATCCCCTGAAGGAAAAAAAAACTTATCAAGAAGCCACCCACATATTTCAATACATTGCACAGCAAGAAGACATTATTACCAGTCGACTTAGCACGACACAACAATTAACTCATCTCATCCAAACCGACAAATAAAAATCACTAACTATGGAAACCAAACTAATTAAAATTTGTAGCCTCAATCAAAAAGACAAAAATGATGTCGACCCACTTGTCGACCTGGAAATCGAAGGTTATCACGTCCGACAAGTGGTGCTCGATTTTGGGTCTCAGGTAAATATCATGACCAGAGATACATGGGAAAAGATGGGCCGACCTCGACTCTATGAATCAGTAATTTACCTAAAACTCGCCGACCAAGGCCTCATTGAACCCATTGGGGTTTGGAAATATGTCGACACGACCATCAAAGGAATCTCAACTAAGGTTGATTTTGAAATCATCGACCCAAAAGAAGGATCTAGCTCCTTCCCAGCACTAGTTGGTCAACCTTGGGGATGAAAGAGGAAAGCCTCCATATCCCTAGACAAAGAACAAATTAAGTTAAAAGGAAATGGTCAAAAAGTCATCGTTCCCATTAATGCTTCTCAAGGAGCACCTTGGACCGAACCGATTGATGAGGAAGTCGATGTCTGTCAGCTTTACTAGATTCATAATAATACGGGCTATACTGAGCCAAACATTTATGGGGAGCTTCATTTAGGTAACCAAGACTCAATTGGTTACAATTCAGATGCTGAATTATATGACTGGGAGATGGAAAATTATGAAACACAAGCAAGAGGGTGTTGGACTGTACAAAAGGTACAGAAAAACCCCACCCAACAGTGCTTCACTGTATCGATTATCCCCAAAGTCTTTGAAAACAAAATCCGGGAACGACCTACATTACAACCGACCAATTTACATAATACCCAACTGCTCAGGTATAAGGAAAGAGAATCCCCAATAATGCACCTTGAACAAGTATCTAAAAATATTGGAGAACATGGCAGACTTCAAAGCTTAGTGGAAACATTTACAGGTCAAGCAGCTAGATGGTGGAACACCCATCAGACAAAATTGCAGACCTGGACAACTGCTTCAACTTTCTTTGTCGAACGATTTGGTGGGAAAAAGTTAACTCAGGAAGCTCAAATCCCTATCTTTGTCCAAGGCCAAGACCCAGAAGAACACATCAAGCTTTGTGAAAAGGAATGGAGACGACTTGGACACAAAGATGAGCGAGCCTAGCCACATTTGTTCCCTTCAACCCTAGCTGACTTACCTAATAAATGGTATAAAATGGAGGAGGCTAGAGGAGAAACCTTCTTTTGGCCTGAACTTAAAGCAAATTTTATTAAGGACTTCCAGTTCATACCTCAAAATGAAAAGTTGGTTGAGACAGCACACCAGATCAAACAGTTTCTTCAACCGACAGCATCAAAACCTAACCAAGACCATTGACAAATCAAAGACTATAAGAAGATACAAGCTGAATGAAAATCACAGTCAACCCGCTTACACTTAGAAAATGAACACACAGAAGGTAAGAGCTTTAGGTGGAAAACCGACCACATTGACACAACCAAACCGATCTACTCAATCCTGAAAGTCGAGACCACCGACAAACCAGACTTAGACAGAATGACTGCAGCCGACTTTCCGGCTACATTTTCACAGTTTCAAGAAGGAAGTCGGCCGATCAATGAAGCTCAAGCACCAGAGTGGCTGGATGCCAAAGTGAAAAATAAGGAGGTCGACATTTCAAACGACGACCATCCAAAAATAGCTAAGATTGGAGACTACTGGAACGAACACCAAACCACCGAAATCATCAACTTACTGAAAGAATTCCAAGATGTCTTTGCAAGGGATTACAAAGACTTAAAAGGGTTAGTACAAGAAATGGGAGAAATGAAAATAGATACTAAACCTGATGTCCGACCTGTTAAGAAATGACCCTACAAACTCACTCATAAGTATAAGGAGATAGTTAAGAAGGAAATAGACAACATGTTAGCAGCAAGGATCATTTACCCTATCGACTAGTCGGAATGGGCAAGTCCCATGGTCGTACAGCCAAAGAAACATGACCCGACCAGATTACGAATTTGTGTCGACTTTAGGGAGCTCAACAAAGTCACACTCACAGATCCATTCCCCACCCCTTATGCTGATGAAATCCTGAATGAAGTTGCAAGCCATGAATGTTATTCATTTACAGATGGATTTTCTGGATATAATCAAGTACCCATAGCCAAATAGGATCAAAAGAAAACAACATTTGTATGTGAATTTGGGTCCTTTGCCTACAGAGTTATGCCTTTTGGGTTGAAGAATGCACATGCAGTATTCTCACGAATTGTCGTCAAAACATTCCAAGAGTATATCTATAAGACCATGGCAGTGTAGTTCGACGACTGAACCATATATTCCACCCTAAAGGACCATTGTACATGGCTCTGACTTATGCTGGAGAGATGTCGATAGATACAAATCTCCTTAAATATTAATAAATGTACTTTTATGACTCCCATAGGCATACTCTTAGGACATATTGTCTGCAAAGACGGTATAAAGGTCGACTTTGACAAAATAAAAATCATCCTCGACCTCAAACCCCCAATAAACCCTAAACAGGTTCGGGTGTTATTGGGCCATACAGGATATTATAGGAAATTCATCAGACATTATTCAGATATGACTTACCCTCTAGAGGAACTACTCAAAGACGACCAGGATTTTATATGGACAGAAGAATGCCAAATATCCTTCGACAAATTGAAAAGAAAACTGGTCGGCTAAATTTCACGTGCATATTGATGCATCGGGCATTGCAATAGGAGCTATCCTTACTCAACCAGGGGATGATGGGATGGATTACCCTATCATATACAGCAGTTGAAAATTAAATAAAGCTAAAAGGAACTACTCGACCACTAAACTAGAATCCCTAGGTATGGTCTTTGCTCTCCAAAAGTATCGACATTACCTATTGACCAACCCTTTTATATTTTATACTGACCATCAAGCTTTGAAGTACCTTGTTAATAAACCCCTTCATCATGGACGAATATGTCGATGGTTACTTCTTTTTCAAGAATTTGAGTTTGAAGTAGTAGTCCGACCAGGAAAACTAAATGTCAGACCCGACCACCTATCACATATCGACACAGGGGAGGAACCGACCGGCATCGACGACGATTTTCCAGATGCACATCTATTTTGCATAGAAGCAGTACCCGAAGAACTAGAAGAAATCTCTCATTTCTTGGAGACAGGTCAGGCAGCCGAAGGTCTGAACACCAAGAAGAAACAAATCTTAGCTATGAAGGCTACACCCTACAGCCTCATCAATCGATTTTTGTACAAAATGGGGTTAGAAGACATTCTCAGACGTTGTGTACTCGACCATGAGAGAGAACAAATCATGCATGAAGCACACTGTGGACCTGCAGGAGGACATTTTCAAGCAGATACAACTGCAAGAAAAATCCAACAGTTGAGCTTATGGTGGCTGACTATCCACAAGGATTGCAAAAACTTTGTTAGTTGATGCGATAGATGTCAACGACTTGGTCGACCTCTGCCGAGTACAGAAATGCCCTTGATATCTATAAACCCTAGTCTCACCTTCAAACTTTGGGCTATAGACTTCATAGGACCTTTTCCTATCCCATCCAAACGATCAGGTGCAAGATATATTATCACGGTAGTGGAATATGTCATTAAATGGGCAGAAGTTGAACCTATCGATACATGTTCAAGTGAGGTAGCTGCTAAGTTTATCTACGAAAACATTATCACTAGATTTGGATGCCCCCTCACATTGATTAGCGACCAGGAATCACACTTTATCAGCAAAACCATAAAAAATTTGATGAAGCACTGCCTATCATCCTCAGTCGAATGGTGCGATTGAAGATTTTAACAAAACTTTGACAAAAGGGTTAACCAAAATATGCAACACTGACAAAGCCGACTGGGATGAGAAAATCCCTGCGGTTCTCTGGGCATATAGGACAACATATAAGTGGTTGACCGATCAAACACCCTTTCGACTAGTCTACGGGAAGGAAGCAGTCGTCCCCCTACATTTTCGACAGCAGGCACCTATTATTGCACAGATACTACATGTCAATGTCGAACAGGAAAGAAAGGACCGACTATTTCAACTCAGTAAGCTAGAAGAACATAGAATCACGGCTATTCAGCATCAGGAAATTCACAAACAACAACAAAAATCCTGGCACGACCTTAACATCATAAACAAAAACCTCTCGGTCGGTGACCTTGCTTTACTTTATAACAGTCGAGTCAAGGGAAAACCCAATAAATTACACACAGAATGGATGGGACCTTACGTTGTCGAAGAAATACATCCCAACGGTTCAGTCCGACTGAAAACGTTACAGGGCCTAGTATTCTGGAAGCTCGTTAATGGAGCTCGACTCAAACGTTATAAAAACTGAAAAAAAATAAAAATGACCTTAACCATCAACCAAAACCTATAAAAATATAGAAAAATTCCAAAACAAAATAATACATCCGACAACAAGCCATGACAGTAACTCACTACCTCGACCATTGACATCACCACCATCGACCATCTTCATCGACCAGTCACGTCGACCGTTTTCACCCACGACACCGACCATCGACTTCGAAAGTCCCATCACGCATTGATGGCCTCGAGCGTCGAAACAGATCATCCATTAAGTCGCACTCGAGTATTGCAGTTGGACTATCAAGAACGCCATTAATACACCCATTTCCATCAGATCACCTACAATCTCATTCGACCAAAGCACAAGAACCCTTTCAAACCCCCGACCAGTCCTACACAATGGCACCCAAACTAACCAGATCTGTGGCTAAGGAAAAGGAGTTGCAAGCCGAGGACACCCCCTTGCTCAACCGTCTCAAGAACATCAAAAACGCAAAGGTCTAGGAGGGCCCATTTTAGAAACTCTGGAAAGAGATCCAAGAGTGGGCCTTTGTCGACAACCGAATGACCCAGGCTGCTAAGAAAATTCGAAAGAGAGGCATTTTCAACTATCCTAACGCACCACTGATGGCAAGATTCGGTGGGACGAAGGAAGCCGCTATTAAATTCATTATCATTCGCTACGATAATGGCCGGTTTTACTTCGACCATCCAATTGATATCACCGGGGATGTTATCTCCAAACTTACGGGTCTGTCCAACCAAGGCAGCCCTGTACCTATTGGCATCAAAGACGGGTTATTCCAAGAACTTACGGGCTCACCGTCGAGCAAAAATTCCAAAGGGCTGATGATCGGCCAGATTGCGACAAGGACGCCACAAATCGTGGCTAAAATCATAGCAATCACCCTTACTTTGGCAGGTCAGGGCAGCAACCTTAAACTGGAAATGTTGGAAGCGATCGACACAATCGCGACCGACGGTCGGATCTACCGATGGGGATATTATGTTGTGGACATGATCAAAACCATCTGTGAACGCTGCCAGGAGACGGGAGGTATGATCAAGTTCCCCTCTCTCATTATCTGGATTGTTATGTATCACATTTGTCCCGCGGGCAGCCCAGTCTTCTGGGAGCCGACCAAGTTCCATATGCACCGATTTAAGCCCTTTTCACAAAAAGGCACCATACATGAGCTAGCACAGGGGAAAGTCTTCCTGGAGAACTGGTTCTAGCAGCTCAAGGTTTGCACGAAAAGGTGGAGGGTGCCCCAGAACATCAAACGAAACCTCCCTGCAGAGTCTCACATCCAGTTGGAACTTGACCATACATCAGTATGGTACATGCAAGGTCAGGATCCCAAAGCACAGGACCTCGACTACTATCCAACAGTCGAGCAGATTTTCTGAGAGTTGACCAGACAAGTGCAGACAAAGATACCCATTCCAGAGGTTGTGAAACAGGTCGACTTCTCTATCATAGAGCCCCTCACTGACCAGGAAAAAGAAGAGGACTACGAGCAAAATCTATACATCAGCACATTTGCGTCGGAGGACACCCCGACCGTGCCCACTAGTTGGGTACACATCACTGTTAAACCCCCGAGTGTAAAAGTAGTCAACCCCCATCTGACAGAACCACAACAACCAACAATAGAACCAAAGCAACAGACAACTCCTCCGGCTCCAGCAATCGTCGACCCCACTCAAGAACCGACAGGTGAAGTCGAAGTCAATGACCCGGAATATGCTTTATCCCGAAGCATCATCAAGATGCTGGCTAAGGAGATAGCTGTCGCCCGGAAAAAAATCAAAACCCAAAAACAACAACAAGGGAGGGGTAAGTGTAAGCTTATTCTGGCTGACTCGTCTGACGATGAGGAGGAACTAGCAGCTGCGGCTGTCGACATTGTCGAGGATGCCCGTGCCAATAAAGTATCTGTTGAAGTTCAGTTTCAACGATATGTGGATGCAGGAGCTCCAGAGGGGCGGCCAAAGAAAGAAAAAACAGCACAGACACCCGAAAATGTGGTCGACCTTGTGTCGACACCTCCCCCTCCATCCCCGACAACCATAGTCGAGGAACAAGCACAAGTACAGCAGGCAGGAAGTCCCCCTGAGGAATATCAACGCATCATTCCGGAGGCACTCAGAGCCAAGGTCACCCAAGATGCTGAGCTTCAAGCTTTCTTCGTGACACTTCCTGGACTGTTTAAGTCGACCCAAAAAATCCAGACAAAATCCCCTCTCTATGCAAGCAGAAATCCTTATGCAACTGTTACGACGACGTTCACCCGCAACGAACAGGGTGACGTAATAGGAACATCAAGGTCTGTTACAGAGCCGATCGACACCGACGCACAGGAAGACCTACCCTCTACACGTTCGGAAGCAGGTATTTCTTTTGACAAGAGCTCACAACACACTCCTGTCAACCCTTCAACCCCTGTCCATACCCCCACTCCATCTCCAACACCCCCATCATCACAACCTCCTTCACCACCACCACCACCATCAAAATCACCACCACCCAAATTACAGCTAAACCCATCCCAGCCACCATCGTCTTCACACCCGGAAGTGGTCATACCACCTCCTCAAACAGAAAAACCCCCGTCACCCATACCCCCTCCTCAAAAATAAACACATCCATCTTCTATACCACCTAACCAACCAGAACAACCCTCGACCTCCAATCCACCAACCACAGACCCAACTTCCACTACTGCAGGTACCCAGGAGCAAGAACAACAGCCAAACAAACAGAAGAAAACAAAAGAGCAGCATAGAACATCCGGCCTCCGCATTAGTCTAAGGGATGCAAGTTCCTTAGACGACACCAAGGTCGGCCAACTCCTGAAAATTGTGGCCAAAGAGTCCAAGAAAAGGACAGATCGAAAAAATAAAGAGCTGGTAGCCAAACATGCAGAAGAAGTCGAGTTTCTCAGCCGATGCAGAGCTCTAGTCCATACCGTGATACCAGGCCCTATCGACGTCGACACAGATCGACCACTTGAAAGAGCATATCAGCTCTTTGAGACAATGGTATCGACCGTCCAGACCCGACTGCAAGAGACTAAAGAAGGACAAAAGGAGGAGACTGTTCGACTGCTCATGGCCCAACACACTGCATTCTCGGAAGCTTACAAAGTTCTCCAGGATCATATGGAAGAATCAGTGGTCACTGAGGAAGTATTACGAGACTGGCCTAATCACTATGGGCAAGTCTATCAGCATACCAGGCAGGCAAGGAAGGGCATTCAGGCATTGGAGGGTCGGAAGTCGACGGAAGCAGAACTGCGGTAGACCATTGAAGAACAAATTGTGATGGAGACTAACAAACTGTAGAAGCTAGAAAGGGAGGCACATCAGTGGGTTCAATAGGCCCTTCCCAATTTAGAGAGAGTCGACATCATCTGTCCTCAGATGAAACGACTCATCACTGCTACAGAAGAACAAAATCAACTGTTGGGTCCCAACATGGAAAACATAGCAGAAATGAACATGTCTGAAAATATGTTGATCCTTTCAAGTCTTACAACCTTAATGATTGATATCTAGAAGGCATTATAGAGTTGGACCGACTTTCAGCATCATCTGGCCATCACAGCTCCAGCTATCGTCGAAGTCTGTGTCCAAAGGAGACCGATCATCCGGCTGCACAGTCCCCAGCATGAGCAAGTCTGACTGCATCCGCAAGAGTTCATTTTTGTACCTCCCTGTTTCTTCGGGACGAAGAAACATTTTGTTCATGGGGGAGATGTAGAAGGAGCAAGTCGACATAAGTCGACTTGAACAAATACCGACTTAGTCAGCCGACTAAGTCGATGGGCCGACTAGTCAATCAGTCGACTAAGTCGGTCGGCCGACTAAACTAAAAGATTAGTCGACTTAACTAACAGTCGTGTCGGTTCACCGAACCGACAGGTATTTATTTGTAACTATTTTGTAACCTGTATATATTAGGATATTGAGCCAAGAAAGAACTCAGTTCATTTCTGTGCCTTGTATGAACTCATTACATTAATATAATCTATTTCCCTATCTGTTCTTGTCTCTTGTCTCTTATTTATGGTTATGTTTTAGTATGTATTATTGGTAACCTTATGTGATATGTGAGATTACAACAAGTACCATTTTCCTTGCGAGGGGAGACATCCATATTTAGACATTTGAAACAAGGGAATGGAGTTTGTCCTTGTATGGTGTATGCATCATTCCATAATGGTGTCACAAAGAAGAGGTTCCCGAACATCTAGATGGATATCTTCGGGTTTTACTGTATGAAATTTGTTCTATTCCAACAATGGTGCATGGTATGGTCGAAGTAGATCTACTTTAAAAAATGGATGTAGGCCAAGGGATGAAGGAATCTCGAGCTGAAAATAAATTTTCCAATCTTTTTTAGGATACTGTATGGACCATATCACAAAAGTTTCATCTTTCTATATGGACCAATGAAGCGCTCCTTCTTTATATGTAACCATACTTGATCCGTAATATGGAATGATTGAGGAATATGATGCTTGTCGTGTCTGGTCTTAGATTTTGCATTAGCTCGTTACAACATTTCTTGTGCTTGCATTTGAATGTTGTGTATTTTATTTCTGAACTTCAATTCTTTCTCAACTTCTCATCCTTCAAAGACGGTGTCATTCAAATGTGTCGAGGAACTGATCAAGTTGATAGATGTTGAGGGTTTAAATCCATAATAGATCTTAAATGAATTCTTTCTTGTATAACTGTGTTGAGCACGGTTGTAGCTGTGTTGTAGGTATGGAAGGTTGTCATCCAATGTTCGATGATGCTTGTGGTTGTACATGCAAAGCAGTTGTACTACCCAGCAATTTACAACTTCTGTCTCTCCGTTTATCTATGGATGGAAGGTTGTCGACAAAGAAAGTCTTGTGTCAAGTTGTTTCCATAGAGTTTTCCAAAAGGTGCTAACAAATATAGCATATATGTCAGAAATAATGGTCGTCAGGAGGCCATAAAGTTTCCACACATGTTCAAAGAAGAGCTAAGCAATATGTTAAGCTATCGTAGTCTTCTTGCATGTTATAAGGATAGTCATCTTGGAAAATCTATCAAATACTACTAAGATCGCATCATGCTGATGTTTGGTAGTATGATATCTTGACAAGTAGTCCATAGAAATAGATTCCCATGTTTGACTAGGAATTGGAAGGGGTGTATACAGTCCTTGTCATCGATCCGGTGGTTTAGTAATGGCACAAACTATGCATGATTGAATTTACTTGTTCACATCAGCTTTAAGTGAAGGGCAGTAAAAATAATTTTGGAGGACAACAAGTGTTTTCTTGACTCCAAAATGTCCTGCAGTCTTGTTGTAGTGCACATCCCAAATGAGCTTCTTTAGGTTCTCACCGGTCGATACAAAACATTATCCAAGCTTGTATAAAAATGTTTCTTTTGGGAAGTAGTCGATAGTATAAAAGGTGTCGATATGAAGCTATCGATAAATTGCAGAGAAGTCACAGTCTACCGAATACAATTGTGGCCAAGTAGTGGTGCCATAACTCTGCATACTCATCACTATAGATAGTAGAGTAATGGGTGGTCAACTGAGACAATCGACTACAACGTTGGCTTTGCCTTTTCGATACTTTATTACCAACTGAAATTGTTGCAGGTAATTAATCCACTTGATTTGTTGGGTTTTCTTTAGTTTCAACTAGGACAGAGTGAACTACCAAGGATTATGTTCATTGAAGATGACCATTTCCTTTCCAAGAATGTAGTGTCTCCATTGATTAAAATATTTCACACTGGCATACAATTATTTTTCATATGTCTAGGACCTTCTAACAGTGTCATTGAAATTTTTGGAATGAAACACAATTGGGTGACCTGACTGAGTGATCACTACGCTGAGAGCATAGTATGGCGTGTCTGTCTCAATATAAAAAGGTTGATGCAAATTAGGTAACACAAGTAATGGTTCAGTACAAAGATTGATTTTGATTTTTTCAAAATCTTTTCATTGTATCGATGTCCATTTGAAGATAGTTTTCCCATTTCCCTTAGCCATCTGATCCAAAGGCCATGCAATGTGACTCAAGGCAAGTATGAATCGTCGATAGAAATTTTCCAAACCAAAAAATTTTCTTAGTTCATGAATGTTTTGAGGAATGGGCCAATATTTGAGGATCTGTACTTTTTCTGGGTTGACATGAATTCATGCAGAGTCAATTACATACCCCAAATATTTGATTTTTGTCATCACAAATGAGCATTTGTCCATGTTCATATATAGTCAATGTTGTTGGAGAGTGTCGAAGACTTGTCTAAGATACCTGACATGCTCTTCCCATGATCAATTGAAAATCAAAATATCACCAAGATAGATAATGAAACACTTACCGATGAAAGGTCGTAGAAGGTCATCCATATATCTCATGAAGGTTGCAGGTGCATTGGTTAAGCTGAAAGGCATGACTAACTAGTCAAACAACCCTTTGTTGGTTTTGAAATTTTTTTTTCTTACATCGATGGACTTGATTGGAATTTGATTATATCCCAACTTAAGGTCGAGTTTCGTAAAGAACTTAGCACCTTTCAAACTGTCAATGAGTTCATTTATCCATGGAAGAGGGTATTTGTTCTTTACTGAAATTTTGTTGAGATATCAATAGTCAATGCACATGTGCCAAGTCCTGTCTTTCTTTGGAACTAGGATGACTGGAATTCCACAAGGAGAAGAGTTGGGGTGGATATGACCCTTGTCAATCAAATACTATATTTTCCTATGAATATCTTCACTCTCGAGAGTGGATCTTCTGTAAATAGATGTGTTAAGTAATGAAGAACTAGGAACAAGTTCAATGGAGTTTTTTACCTGACAATGTAGAGGTACTCCATTTGGCTCTTGAAAATTGTTCTAGTATTCATTAAGAATGTTTATGATCTGTTGTTGTTTCCAAGAGCTTTGCTAGTCATTAAGTCGACTTGATGCGGTCTTTCTAGAATGTTGAGGCTTTATAGTAATTAATGTGAACTTCTGGGCATGGTTGATAAGCTTATTTATTTATTTGGAAGTTATCATAGAAAGTGTTGATGTGGGTTGTCTCTTTGGTATGTCGTACCATTGAATATGAACTTTTACAATAACCTTCTAAGTCTGTGACTGGTATGTATTGTGTCGATCCCATAGGTAAGGTTTTCTGAACAAAAAGTCGGCTACGGAAAGCGGTGCCATGTCACAAAGTACTTCATCTTGAAAAGGATTAATGAATTAGGTGAGTCTACATTACTGTTTGATTCTTAGTTCATGTCCATCCTTCATCCAACCAATATTGTAAGGCTCAGGATGTGGAGTGGTAAAAAGACATAATTTATTCACAATATCTTCATAAATGAATTTATTTTGGCTACCATTATCCACAATCAGATGTAATGGATTTTTCTGAACCCATATCTGTGTATGGAATGAGCACTCTCATTCCTCCTCGTCAATAAAATTTGAGGCTGTCAGAGTAGTCAAGGTCAAAGCCAAGAAGGTTTTTTCATCTGGATTAGATTCTACCATGGTTATGTCAGACAAGTCAGAGGTTGACAATTTTTCCAGAAATTTCTTCCAAGCTTTGCATTCTGACGTATCATTCCATGATGAATTGTGATAACCACACAATTTCTTGGTAGGATCTTGTTTGTTGCAATCCCTTCTATCTTTCTGAAATTTCTTATTTTGATCATCAATCTTTGGTGGAGTCAACTAAGAAGGGTTCTTCAACTTATCGGAGTCGACCGATGACTTATTGTCGGATATTCGACTTGTTTGCTTGTTCACAAAATGTGCTTTTCCTTTTTGTTTAGCTTCAATATTGTTTGCATAATGAAATGCATCCGCAAGTGTACTAACAATCAAAAACACCGTCTCTTGTTGAATGTACATGGATAAAACACTGACGTACTTCAGGACAAGCAATTTCTCTTCTTCTTGGACGCCAAGTATATCCATGAGTTGATAAAACTCGTGAGTATAAATCTGTATGGACTGGTTTTTCCATTTCCTTATTTGTTGCCACTTCTTATAATGTTCTTCAAGATACTTAGGCGGGTAGAACTCCTTTTGAACATATTCGACAAATTTTACCCATGTGTTGATGGGGTCTCCTTCCTTTTCCATCTTTGTCAATAAATTTTCCCATGAATAATGTACAGAGGTTGACATCTTTAAGGATGAAATTGTGATATTTTCCTCTTCAGAGTGTTGATTTACATTGTAGAATGATTCTTGTTGTTGTACCCAATTGCCAATGGATTCTGCATTAGTATTTCCTTCAAGATTCGGTATGTCCATATTCATTTGTACTTTGAAGGGGATGATTTTATCAGAGTGAGGTTGCATCAAGGATTTCCTGGAGTTCTAAGTGAATCGCATGAGAATCTCACTAAACTGGGAAAACATTTCGATCCGCTGGTGAGCGAGTGCTTTTTCTAAGAGTTGTTTTGTCTTGTCAGTTGCATGTCTATTGTTTTATTCTTCGGCCATATTTTCTGAAGTCGAAGGAAGTGTCTTCTTGTTTTGATCAGTTTGCAAGCATCTTTGAACACACATAAGTTAAATAATTTTGATGGAAGTTCTGATGTAACTTAATCTTTGGAAAATATCAAGCTCTAATACCAATGATCTAGGTCGTTCCCAAGTGTAGGCTAGGAACAAAAGTCAACTGAATGAGTTGAGCACTATTATGGAAAAATCTTAGAAAAACAACAATGAAAGTAGGAAATACACTATATAGATAGAATGTGTGTGCACAAAAAATATGTAATAATTCAAACCAATTTCTATTATTACTTATTCTCTATGAAGGTTGTTTGATTGTTACAATAATGTACATATTTATATAAAATGTTGAGATTCTTGGGTTACTACTTGGTATGTTTAGTTACAAGAAATTATAACGGTTTGGAAGTTCAAATGTCGAAGATAACTAGAAGACAGAGAGTCAATCTGTCGATGTTCGACAGGTGCCAACAAGGCATGTCAAGATGTTGTATGTTGAGTGCAAAACCTGTTCAAGTTTTTCGAGGTCAGTTGTGTCAAGGTTTGGAATTGTCAAATTTGATGTTGAACTTGCTGAAGCAGTAAAAGTAGTGAAAGTGCTATACTTTGTTTAAGTTCAACAACATGCCAACTGTTGGTTGGATCACCGGTGGCACTAATGGCACCAGTGGCACCAATATCATGGTGGCACCAAACTCTTGAAAATGACTGCTAACTTAGGAAAAATTATCTAATAGACTATATATGGACAATGGAGGATTATATAATCCTAACAATATTCACTTACACAGATATATGGAAATAAACACAATGATATGGTAAAATCATATTCTATTAAATGAATGAAACAGAACAAACTGTAAAGAAAAAGTAGCTAGAATGGTGGTAGTTGTATCTCTGAGAACAGATGTGGAGGCTATTAGCACCTGGTAAGCACCAGTGCTAATTTTTGAGGAGCTCTTGTAGATATGTTAGCATCATTCTAGGTTATGTAGCTAGTAGGAGAGTAGGCCAAATGAAGGAAGGGATAAGGTCTGAAAATTCCTTATCATAGGACCTTGAAGGCTCGACATAGGGTGCTACTGGTTATGTGTCGGGGAAAATAAGCTGCGTGGATGCATAGAAGAAACATATCGATGGAGGAGGAGAATTTTTCTGGCGAAGAGATGGGTAGTTTGTAAAGCTGAGGAGGATTGCAGAATCCATTATTTCCTTCTGGTTTCAATGGATAAGATCTACAGATGCTTAAGATCTACGATGAGAGAGGATTTTGCAATGGAAAAGTGCTCAAGAGGTAAAATATGTTGGGGATGTGAAATGGCGTAGAACCTGCAGAGTTCAACGATGAAGATTTACAATTGAAAGGAATTTTGTGAAAGAAACTTGCATGAAAGATAGAACATAGAAGCGCTATGAAATGATGGTAGACCTTGCGACATTTAACAACCATGATATGGAGGTGGTCTGATCAACGTCTCAAAGTGTTTCACACCAAGGAGATGCATGGAGGATAATAGGACGGGGCACTGTGAAAGGTTTGTAGGAATTGCGCAGTTGAACGACTGATATCTGGCGAGAATATGATCAATAGTCCTGGTTTATTTCGCAAGCCCAAGGTGTACAAAGGTTAGAAAGGAATAGGATCATGAAATGGTGCAGGGGTCACCACATAGAATGATTGATATTTCTTGTAGGATAAATCTACGGCTATGGTGGACTTCACACAACCAGAGATGCGAGAAGGAAAAGGATCCATCCAGGTGTGAAGTGTAGTTGGGGCATGAACATGATTCAATGATCCAGATCATGTTTGGGGGAATAAAAATGTTAGAGTGGTTTTGGGACGTCACTTTTAGGCAAGTGAGCATGCCTCTCATACACCACATTACCATTTTTTTATCCAGCATGTCCGTGATCCCTTATTTCCTATTTTAGATAAAAATCATGGTGAATCAACCACATAAGGATTTTGTTAGAATTTAAATGATGATTCGAGATTTGATTCCCAAATTTTGTAACAGAATTAGGTTATTTTTCGAGGTTGGTCTCAGGAAACATAACACTATAAATATAGCCTTAGTTGATGAGGAAAGTGTTGGAACTTTCATTCATAAAGCATTCTGCTCTTGGTTTTTGCATCTCTGTCAACTTTCTTGGAAGTGTTAATGAGAACATTCTTCTATGTTTCTGAGATTCATCACAGTGTCTACATTCAGTTAGTGTTTCCTGTTTATTTCATGTCCATTTCTATGATTTTCTGCTAATGCGCTCTAGTTGCATATGATGAATTCATTTCATTAAGCGCTCATTGTATCATACACTGCATTTGTTATGCGTTTATGATGACTATTATAGAATTCACTCTCTGTTAAGTGCTCTATATTAGCTATTAACTTTTACTGTTGTTGCTACTAAAGGTGGTGCAAGAGATTCATCCACAGATAGGTGCCTCTTACTTCCCTGGGCCTATTCCTCTTTCTCCTATCACCCTTTCAATATATTTGACAGTTTGTGACACCTAATTTTCCTTAGGGTACAAATGAAATTCCCCTCTCATTTTCATTGTAATACCCTTTATTAATTTAGAATTTGAATCAAATTCCTAATGACTCTTCCTGTCTGACTGTTTTACCATCTTTAAATCTAGAAACACCCTGTTATTATCAGAAATCTAGCCTTATGCAAGCTGTTAAAGCCATATGTATATGTGAATTTGTTTCTGTGACAAAGAGAGATCCCTCTCTGACTGCATTGGATAGAATATAGTCTAAAGGTTGGTTTAAATGGTTACCCCTGTGACTTCCTACCACAACCATAGGAAAATTATAGGGTGCTAAAGTCTTGGTTCCATTGCTAGGGAACGAAAGAGTAAATCATCCCTAGAGAAAATGACATCATCCTAGCTTTATGATTTGGTTGAGCAACCAGTGTTAGACACATAATTGGTTGTACATGCTCTGGCGACTCGACACAATTTTTGGAGGTGACTCTAATGGGAAAGACTAGCGGCTAGAAGAACCCACATGAGGAGAAATCATGATGTAGAATCCTTCCAAGAAATATTTGATCCAGAAAGTTTGATTTGGAGGGCCAACAGGCTACAAAGGTTAGTCATAAATATTTCCTTCCCTACTGAAGGTGCTATCGTTGTTAATGATATATCTGAACATCGCAAGAAGGAGTTTGGACCGACCTTCCCTATAACTAAATTTGAGTCGAGCCTTTCTTGTTTGGTTTCTAATACCTCTGTATTTCATTTTCCCCACATTTCCTAGTCACCCCTAACCTTAAAGCCTATAGACAAGGATTTCCAACATCTTCCTGACCCAGAGTGACCTACACATACTGTTGATTCAACCCTGCTAAATTCCATTGTCATAAGGAAATATGCTGCCTCTTATTTGTCTCCCACTTCTTCCAAGCAAAATCATCCTTCATCTTCCAGTTTTATAACTCCCAGTATTCCTACAGTCCCTCACAACTTGCTAATCCCTATCCCACCAGTTTTAATCCCCCCTGTAACCCCTGTTATACCTCCGGGGATGGCAAATAGATTTGCTCCTCTTCGTCTTCCTACTGCTCTTCATGATCTCCCTCTGGGATATTCCTAGAGCCTCAAGCAATTCAATGGGGACAAGGGGCTATTCAGCTGAGGAACACCTAGGGTAGTTTTCAGAATTGGATAGAATAGGTGGACTATGATGATGTTAAGGTTTGATTATTTTCCCAAAGTTTGGTTGGGGAAGAAATAAAATGGTACAAAAACCTTGCAGACGACTACATACAGAACTATAAATCCTTTGAATATTCTTTCAAGGACAAGTGGGAAGACTAGAAGAACCCTAAACAATATATCTCTCAATATCATTCCATGCAAAGGAGGGAGAGTGAATCTGTCCAAGAGTTTTCTCACAGGTTTCTGAAAGTATATAATTCCATCCCCTCCCAATTTAAACTACCCATTGGCTCTTCTCAACTCCAATATGCTGAAGTGTTTGATAGTGAGTTTACTTTGTGGCTAAGTGAAATAATATCATCCTCCTTGGAATATATGATGAAATATGCCATAGAGGTGGAGGTAAACATGATTTCTACAAGAAAGAAGAAAAGATATGAGGGAGAATGGAAAAGGGAGGATGGAGATAGGAGAAGGGAGGAGGGAGAATGGAGAAGAGATGTGGGAGAGAGAAGAAAATATAAAGAACATGAAAATCCATCTACCTCCATCTCACAAGAAGATAGGATAGACACAATGCTGAGAACCATGGAAAGAATGATGGAGAGACTTTCTATGGATGTGTTGCAGCTGCAACTATTTCCCAAATTTCTAAAAAAAAACTGGACCCTCCTTTTGATTTTATCCACCCTGGGATTGTTTGGTTTCCTGAGATCTATCATTCCTCTTCTATAAACTTTGATCTTTAGAAGTCAGAAGTATGGTCAACTATTTTTCCTATGTTTCGGGATTTGAATGAGCTAGTATTTCCATTTGTTTAGCCAATGCATAAAACACTATGGATTTTTGTTTTTTTTCAAAGCTTAACATTTGCTTTCTCAATGATTTTATCGCTGTCAAAAGTCATTTGACAAAGGAGTTGGGGCATTAGTCCTTTATACCACCGACGTTCCAGATGGCAAGTAGTGATCATCCCGATGGACAGTCTCGTTTCTCGACGATGCGTGTTTTATCTCCTTTTCATTTCATTGTTTAAAATTTTTATTTTTATTGTCGGTGATTTTGTTTATCATTGTCGAAACATTTTTTGACTTTGATCGGAGGTTTTTTCCTTTGCGTTGCCGACACTACGGAGGCATTTAGTCCTTCCGATCACCGGCGGATTGTATTTTGTCGCAGAACCATAATTGTTTGTGAGTCTGCTATTGTAGCTGTTGATCAAACTATATGTCCAAATCATTAGTGGTTAGTGGTTTCGATCTCTGATGCATAAATATCAGCGGCATTTAGTGCTCGGGATCGCTAACACTATGGAAGTGTTGAGGTTTGAGTCACCGATGCATAGTTCTTAGAGCTTTCGATCGCCAAGGGTTTTATGATCCACAGAGCTCGTAGTCTGTTTGTCACCCACTGTTGCGGCTGCCTAGTGAACTATCCACCCAAATGCTAGTCCTTCCAATCACCGATGGTTTTATGTTTCACGGGACCTGCAGTTGGTTTGTTTCCTGTCGTTGCGGCTACCTCAGACTATTCTCCCGATGTTCAGAACTGTCGACCGCCGATAGGGTATTTTCCCCCCCCGTATTTTTCACCAGGGGATTATATACGATGAGGAACATATTGCAGAGTCTAGTGTAGTGACAATGTGGTTCATGAGGAGTCTGTTCTATCGGGGTTGTGATTTTCATTACAGACAGTGGAATTAGAGGGTTTTAAGACACAAATTTGCAGGATTTTATTTGCCTTGTCATTTTTCTTTTCATGCATTAATACTGTGTTTAGTTTATTTTTATAGAATGCATATGGAGAAGGTAAATAGCTTGATATAGTTTTTTTATTTTGGTAAAATCTTAATGGCCTAAGAACATGCTATGTTTATGATAGAGAGTTGGCTAAAGAATGAAGAAGTAGTAAGGAAGAAGCAGATATAAAGAAAAGAGAAGATTAAAGTGAGGGTCTAATATTAACAGTATCTCGAAAAGACCAACAAATTACTAAGCAGATCGATAGCAGCAGAGGCCCAGGCTTGGAAAAAGTTCATCAATGACCAAGATGGTCCCTCTTCATAAATTGCTCTTAAATTTTAATTTAAAATGTAACATATTGTATAAATTATGAGCACATACTACATGACAAAATTTTGGAACTGAAAGGTTGAGGAAGCCCAAAGGTCATCGAGGGGCATCCCAAATGTTTTACTTTTTTGTATAAATAAAGGAGAGTTTAGATGTAGCAGAGGACTTTTTCCCAGATCATTTGTGAGACTATATTGTAAGAAGAACTATTTCCTTTTGCAATAAATAATTACAAGTTTCCTGCTGGAGAAAGCTTGATGGAATGTTTCAAATGTTTTGCTATGGATCAGTTGAATGTGAACTATTTTGTTTTCAGCTTACTTCCATTAACTCTGAGATCATTCTAACTCAGTGAATTTCTTCTTGTTATGAATGTACTCTGGTTTATTTTATGAAATTTCCACTGTGAGTAATGAAGGTTGTCATAAACAATAAGCTATCTTGTTGTTCATATTTATATTAATGTTCATGTGTTTTGAAATAAATAACAATTATCTATAATTTTTCTTAATGCATGTGCATAAGTACATTATTCATTGATAACTAATAAGTTTTCTCCATGGGGATAGGTTAGTTAGTTGTAGTTAGTTTCTTGTTGTGTGTGATTTAGATGCAAGAGAGTTAAGACAAGAGGTAAGAACTTGTGCATCACATTGTGACACTCCTCGTTATCTTTATCAATCTGCATTTTTAGATAGGCACTTGCACATCATACTTAAACACACACAAAAAAATATACACGGTCGACCGGGCCGTAACCGGTAAAACATTTTAATTTGTTACTTGACCTACGATAGCCAGACCGTAAACCGGATGGATTCCCCATACGAAATAATAGAGGGCTAGTTGGGAACGTTTATTGCGAAGAATCCCTAACTGTTGTTACCTACAATTTTCTAGGCCTCAATAGGATGGTACACCACCTCCCAGGGAGAATCAAGAGAAACATAATAGGAATCAGAATGCTAGAAGGCCACAAGTTCTCCATAATAGGTAGAGAAACCCTCACAATCCACCTATTAGGCCTTTATTTCAAGAAAATTTTGTGGATCAGGATGGTGAAAATCAATCCAAAGATGAAATCCATTAGTTGGATACTGAATCTCCCACCAGCTTCCTCACCAAAGAATAACATGACAATTATTTTCTTGAGACGGGAGAGGTGCCCCCAGACAAGACAAAGGATTTTAGGAGGGGATATTAACTCATTGTCCTGGATTCACAGACGTAGATCAGCCCAAGGAACAAGGATGTCCCTGTTCTAATAAATAAATATGCGTGAAACAAGGCTTCAACTAGCAAGCCTAAAAATGACACGGCTCCCAGGGATATCTCTAAAAAATTTCCAGATCCCAAAGGGAACAAAATAAGAGAGAATAATCCTAGAATCACTTATCAGGGATAGACTTATTTCAGCCTTGAAGCTGAATTTGCAAAGATAAAAATCTTTGTCCCCCTCACTAAACTGTTGAAAAAATTAGAATATCATTCTAAAATTGCCACAATTTTAAAGCCTCCTAGAGAAATATCATCCATATCTGATAGCCTAAACACCAAGATGATACGCTCACCATCTTGTTTGGACCACATATAGATGAGTCATCTGATGAATAATTTACACCTTTCTATGTTATCCTGAACGTCCATAATGCTATCCTGCACAATGCCATGCAAGATTCATGATCCTCTCACAACCTAATGCCTAAAAGAATCATGGATGAACTAGGATTACAAGTGACCAGACCTTATAAAAATATTTTCTCCTTCGATTCTAATAAATTCAAGTTCCTTGGCCTAATCAAAGACTTGGTCATCTCTTTAGCTCAGATTCCTGCCAAAACCCTTGTCATGGATGCAGTGGTGGTTGAAATCCCTCCTAAGTTCGGAAGGCTATTGTCGAGGTCTAGGGCAGCCAAAATCAAAGGTTCCCTCCAAATGGACATGTCATATGCCACTATCCCTATATTCGGGATATAGAGAAGGCTCTTCAAAGAACAAAAATTGGCATACATGGTGACTAGCATAGAAAGGCCACATAATCACCCCATATATTCAATGTACACGGATATGGAATCTTCTATTTTCTTTACTGAAGGGAGTGAAGAAATTTCCTTTTCCCAGAATGCTTCCTTCATTCCTACTCAGGAGGATATAGAAGGGGTGTGGGAGGTGAGCTTTGATAGGTCAGCATGCAAAGAAGGGGCAGGAGCCGGAGTGCGGATGAGGCCCCGAAGAGTGTGTGCTTTGAATTAATTTTACAATCTTGATTTTATATTGCATGAACAATGAAGCATAATATGAAGCTATGATATTAGTGATTCTAGTATTGAATACGCTCCAAGTCAAGAGGGTAGTGTTACATGGGGATTCTAAGCTAATAATTAAACAAATGACTGGTGAGTATCAGGACAACCATCCCAGGATGAGAAGCTACCAAAATGATTCCCAAGACCTCATTGAATAATTTGAAGAATGCAGTTTCAATCTGATACCCATAGTACAGAATTGTGTGGATAATTCCCTAGCCACTTTCAAGGCATATTTCAACGTCCCTATGCACCTTGTAGGGAAATATGAAATTGAAGTGAAGCACAGGAATTCTGTCCCAGATAATGTCAAAAGATGGAATGTATTTGATTATGATAAGAAAATCCACAAGTTCCTCACTCTCACTGGGGAATTTGAGAGATTGGCCATTGATGAAGAAAATGAGATTCAAGAGGGGGCTACCCCCACTCAAGAACCCTCACAAATATAGACCATGGATCCAAAATAAGTTCCTTGAGAAGAGGATGTTGCTACTATTGAAGATGTCGAGAGTGATGAAACTGAGGAGGTTTGGGAGCTGGTATTACAGGAGGTTGAGGACCAGCATGAATATGTGAACAACCTCTGTGGAAAGGCGATTTTGCAGCTAAAAGGTAAGTCCATCCCCATGGGTCTAGTTCCTCTAGAGAATTTGTTTGATCCCAATGATGTGGCTAAAGAACCTCAACTGGTCCCAAGATATGAAGATGTTGAGGATGTAAATATTGGGACATAAGAGTAGCCTAATATCATCAAAATTACAAGGACTCTTTCACCTGAAGCCAAGAAAAATTACATCTCACTGATGAAAGAGTATTTGAATGTGTTTGCTTGGAGCTAAAAATATTGTAAGGCTTATGATACAAGCATCATCCAACATACCATAGCAATCAAGAAGGACAAGATGTCATTCAAATAGAAGCTGAGAAGGATGAACCCCAAGTTGTTTCCCCTGGTAGAAAAGGAGATCAAGAAGTTATTTGAGTCCAAAATCATTACGGCCCTCAAAATTTCATGCTGGGTGGAAAATATGGTCCCTGTCAGGAAGAACAATGGGGAAATGAGAATATGTATTGACTTCAGGAACCTATATAGAGTCTCTTTGAAAGATCGTTATCCCCTCCCCAAAATGGACCATATCTTGCAGAGAGTAGTGGGTTCAGAGTGGATCTCCACTCTAGATAGTTTCTCGGGTTATAACCAGATTGTGGTGTACCCAGAGGATCAAGAGAAGACAACATTCACCACACCCTGGGGCACTTCCATGTATTCTGAAATGCCATTTGGGCTCATGAATGCAGGACCAAATTTCCAGCGGGCTATGGACATAGCTTTCACTAATGAAAAATAAAATATTCTGGTCATCTATCTGGATGATATCATTGTTTTCTCCAAATATGATGAAGAGCATGTTTCACACCTGCTGAGGGTGTTTAGAAAATGTAGGAAGTTTTGCATCTCCCTAAATCCAAAAAAAATCATTCTTTTCTATGAAAAAAGGGAGGTTACTAAGCCATAGAATCTCTTAGGAAGGCATCAGGATAGATCCCCAGAGGGTCGAGGCGAACAACAAAATTTAAATCCCCCAACATAAACTCAAAGTTCAGTCTTTTCTAGGAAAGGTAAATTTTTTGAGAAGATTCATAGTTTCCTTCATTGAAATAGTGAAATATATAACCAACATGCTAGGAAAAGACCAAGAAATCAAATGGAATTCTAAATCCAAGAAATCCTTTGAAGGAATAAAGAAGTACATAGTTGAAGCACCCATACTTGCAAGCCTTGATTTCTCTAAGGAATTCCTCATATTTTCTTTTTCCTCAGAACACACAGTAACAGGGGTACTGCTGTAGAAGAATCATGAAGGCTATGAGCATCCCATTTCTTTCTACAACAAGACCCTAAGAGATTCCCACCTGAAGTATAATATCCTTGATAATAAATCCTATGGTATGGTGCAAGATTTAAAGCATTTTTTAGTGTACATTTTGCATTCTCACATCATTGCTCGTGTTCTTTGCAGTGTTGTAAAGGATATTCTGACTCAAATGGACCCTAAGGGACGAAGGGGGAACTAGATAGAAATCCTACTGGAGTATGACCTGGAAATCAATCCTACAAAGCTAATTAAAGGCCAAGGACTAGGAAAGCTCATGGCTCATTCCAACTGCGATGCTCTCACCTTGCACATGATTTATGAATTGTTAGTAGAAGAGGAAAATCCCCAGTGATGGCCAGGTCCCCCAGAAGGTGAGCATTTTATGTCATCCCCGTGGTACAATGATATCATTTTTTCCTTACAACATCTATAGGATCCACAGGGCATGGATAAAATAATGGCCAGATTCCTGAAATAGAAAGCAGTGAGGCTTTGTATCCTAAAAGAGAAGTTGTACTGGAAAGAGCCAGGAGGAGTCTTACGAAACTGTGTGTATGGGAAGGAGTCCAAGACACTTATTGAAGAATTTCATGCAGGAGAATGTTGGGGACATCAATACTGGAATACCACAATAAAAAATATCATGAGAGAAGGATTCTATTGGCCTACAATATTCTCTGATACTCATAAGAAAGTAGTTTCCTGCCACAAATGTCAAATTTTCAAAGGTAGAAGGAAGGTGTTTCCATTTCCTTTGAAGCCCATTCAGGTTGAAGCCCATTTCCAATAATGGGGGCTAGATTTTATTGGAGAAATCAATCCATCCTCCTTGGGGAAACATAGATGGATTCTCACTGCTACATACTACTTCATGAAATGGATCGATGACATCCCCACAAGATAAGCTACCAAAATAGTGATCATGCAATTTCTAGAGGAGCATATTCTATCAAGGTTTGGAGTTCCCAGGAAGATAATCACTGATAATGCTGCATATTTTAAGTCAAAGAATATGATTTCCTTTTGTTTCAAATACAAAATACAGCTGGGGAATTCCATAGCCTATTACCCCCAGGGAAATGGGTTAGTGGAATCTTCAAACAAGAGTCTTATGAGGATCATAAAGAAGCAGCTATAGGGAAATAAGAAATCTTAGCACACAAAGCTAATTCATGCTTTATGGGTTGACATAATTAGTTTGAAGAATCCTATTGGCACTTCCCCATTCTAGTTGGTCTATGGATCTAAGGTAATATTTCCTAACTCCTTGATTTTTTTCAATGATGAGATTGTATCAACTAGTTGAGTTGCAGCAACATATGGAGTATATTTTTTATAGAACTCAAAAATTTCAGGACAAGATGAAAGATATTTTTGACAGAACAACCAAACCTAATGATTTCCAGGTAGGGGATGTAGTGTTGCAATGGGATGAAAATCATGATGAGAAGGGTAAACATGTAAAATTTGATCACCTGTGGAAAGTCCCATATAAAATTGTAGCCTTCAGAGGAAAGAATGCTTATGTATTGGAAGAAATGGAGGGTGGATTGGTATCTGGAGCTCCTATAAATGGGAGGCTCCTCAAACACTATTTTTTGTAAAGTAAGTTCAGCTTCATGTCATTGTACATATCATTTTATTTTTGAAATTTCATGTGTGGGTGGATCTCTGACATAACTAAAGCCCGATTTGAAGGCAGTAAGGTCCCTAAGAGGTGTTGTTAGTTGTTTTCTTTTCAAGAAATTTTGAAGTTTCAAACACTAGAATTTTTTTTTAAGATTGGGATCATCCCAATGGATAAGGAACATGGTGTAAGGATTTATTCACTACCTTGCAGGGAGGATAGCATCCCCAAGTTGGAGCCAGTGTTAGCACCTGGTAAGCACCAATGCTAAATTTTGAGAATCTCTTGCAGATATGTTAGCATCATTCTCGGTTATGCAACTGGTAGGAGAGTAGGCCAAATGAAGGAAGGAATAAGGTATGAAAATTCCTTATCATAGGACCTTAAAGGTTTGACATAGGGTGCTACTAGTTATTCGACGGGGAAAATAAATGACGTGGATGAATAACAGAAATAGATTGACGATGAAGAATAATTTCGATGGGGAAGATATGGGTGGTTCGTAAATCTAAGTAGGATAGTGAAATCCATTATTTCCTTCTGGTTTCAATGGACGAGATCTACAAATGCTCAATATCTATGTTGAGAGAGGATTTCACCATGGAAAAGTGCTCAAGAGTTCAAATATGTCATGGCTACGAAATGGTGTAGAAACTACATAGCTCAATGGACAACATCTAAGGAGGATGAATATTTACGGTCGAAAGGAATTTTGTGGAAGAAAATTGTGTGGAGGATAGGCCATAGCAGCGTTGAGAAATGACAGTAGACCCCGCACCATTTAATGGCCATGATCTTGAGGGGGTCTAATCAACAACTCAAAGTGGTTTCATGCTAAGGAGATGTGTGGAGGATAACAAAATGTGGTGCTATGAAAGGTTTGTAGGACCCAAATAGTGGAATGACTTGTTGGGTAAAATATATGCTATCTAATTCAACACTTAATTGTCAACCCAGGAAGGTAGCTTACGAGATGCAAACACTATATGTGTAGGATTAAATCTTATTCTAATCTAATCTAACTAGATATGCAAATGCACTAATCATGCAACTACATGATGATAAACTACTTGCATGATTATCATGAGTTAAATGCAGGAATCCAATCTATTCTTATGAAAGTAGGGAAACTATTTAACAAATGGAATTCAAATCTAATATATTGTTATGCTGATCTATTCTATGAAATGAAATCACAACAACTAATCGAGGAAAGAGATCACTTGGTCTGAAAGCAATCTAATTTAATGAAAGTAAATCTAACTATTCAAAATAGGCATCAATTCAACTAAACTATTTCATGAATGCATGAACTCTATGCTTATGCAGGGATGAGAATCTACTTAACCATGCGAATAACTATGAAAGAAAACATTGAAATTAATTACAAAAGAAAATCTGAAACTAATTACTGTAAAATAGAAAATTATGCTACAAGCCTAAAAGAGCAATTAATCTATCTATTCTATGAGCAAAACTACTTTATATTTTCAAAAGAGAAAAGTAACCAACTATCCTATTCTAGTTATCAAACTCAATGCAATCATATAAAGCAAATTGAAACACTAATCTAAGGACCAAGTGTAAACAAATACTTTGTGAATAATGATAAACTAATGTAAGCAAACTGGTTTAACAAATCTAACCTAATCAACAACTGATTTATGAACTTTAAATGTTTATACTAAGAAACCAAAGAAACCAAAATACAAAACATATTAAGGTGAAAGGAGGTGAAATATAGGAACAAAACATAATAAATACTTTGAAAAATATAACCTATGGTCCTAAAGACAAATATAACCAGTATCTAACTACTATAGTTGAAAGATAATCAAAGAGCTAAAGAAACAGGCTTAAATCAAATTGAAAACGCTAAGGGCCGAATGAAAGACTAAATAATAGATTGGAACACATGTTTGAATGAAAGTCTGGAAAGGCAGTCTGAATGACACTCTGCACGAAGAAACCAATGGAAAATTATCTAAATGATCTACTCATCAGCTCATTTTGTGCATGTGCAAACTTAATGCACAAGGACCAGTAAATAAACCTGTTCAATAATCAAATTTAACAACAAAATAACTTAAGCTAATTCATGATTATAAAGAAATTATTCTCTATTTCATTATTAAACAAGCTAATAGCAAACTACTTGGTCTGATTATCAATATAAAACTAGGAAACAAACTACAAAACTGGGAAGGAAACTAGAAATAATCTATGTGCGCAATCGATTATTTGATTTAACTACTGGAAATGAAACTACATTAACAACACAACAATATAATATGACATATGCTACAGGTAGCAATTAAATGAACGATGACAAGAAACTAAATCACATCAACAAATTATAAAAGAAACTATACTAACTGCCAAGAAAGAGATGACAAAAAAAAAATACATAAGAATGAAATCAAAAGAAAATGGGAAAAATGCAGATGTATGTCTGACAACGTTTTTCTCCCTATCTGTTAATAATTTTCTATCTGTTAATAATTTTCAAAAACTTCCCGCGGTTTGGGGTAAATGGGTCCATTTGGGAAGTTGGTTTCGAAACATTTCCCAAAATTCCTTATGGTTTGCTCACACTAGGCTTCTGAAATTTACCTCTTGAACTAGTGACGGAAATGTGATCGTAAATGCAACAAATAGTAAATGTGAAAAGAAAGATGCACGGGCAAAGTATAAATATTGAAAATGAACAGCTAGGCGAGCTCTGCAACTAAGGAAAAATTCCTAATCTACTAAGCTAAAATGAATTTAATTGAAAGCACACACACAACCGAACATCTTCTGAACTGAAATTAATAAAATTAAAATACAAAAACAAAATTACGTAGCTGACAAACAAAAACACAGTTGAACAAGATCAATCTTGCACACACAAAAATGCTCACTTGTCATTGAGGGGCCCTCTCAAGTGACAGTGGCTTCACATTCATGAACTAATAAGTCACCAACTCATAAAAATGAATTTGAAGCAGAAGCAGCAATTCAATATTATAAAAAATGGATTTGTACAATAGAAACCCCATATCCAAAACTCTAGGGTCTAATTTATACATGAACAACCCAATGGAGAAGGATAGAGTCAAATCCCCCAATTTCATGAGCTGTTACAACTAGTTTCTAAATTTAGAAAACAGTCAACCACAATTTTTGGAAAAGTTGGTTTCAGAGAACCACGAGTTTCTACCAAATGGCTATGAATTTTGCAAAAATTCCCCAATGTGACCAAAATGGGCATATTTTGCACAAAACCCATGTGCCAGAAGTTTCAATTTCACCTCGGTTTTCCTGAAAATATGCTATCTGTTAAACACACGTGGTGAGAATGGGCGTTTGGATGAGCGTCTGTATGATGCATAACTGAAATTGGTTCATCAATTCAGGTTTTGAGCGGATTCTCTACTGGTTTGTTTTCCAAATTGAGTGTTGGGTTCTAGCTTCACATTGTCGCTGAGTTTGATTGGTTGTAGGCTGGATTTTACCAATCTTCTTCCTTCCCATCCTCATGATACGTGCACTCCTTCCTTTTCACATTATCTCCTTGTAAAAATAAATAAATTACATATTGGTCAAATTTTTGTGAAAGCCAAACAAAATAATTTATAAGTGCCATCCATATTATCAAGTGAAATAAATTTCCATTTATATGATAAAGTGAAAGCAAGTGTGATACATATTATATTAGTTTAATGATTTTGTTTTTTTAATCAAATGTAGGCTATGGAAAGTCAATGAAATGCGCATCTCCCTTTTATGGCTAATGGAACCAATGTTTCTAAATTTTTATGTAATTTCCATGCTTAATATTTCCACTTAAAACATTTAAAATATTTTATTTTATGGATGTTTTCAATTTTGTTTTATACTAATTTGTTTTACTATGGATTTAAACAAATTATGTTTTAAAAAGATTAATATGTTAATAATAATATTTTTTTAATATTTCATCTATTTTTATTTATATTGTTACAAACTTATCATCAATCCTTGCTTTTGATTTTCACATGTAGATTTGACAGGACTAACGAGAAATGGAAGGCGAAGATATCACGGGATCAACAAGAGCCAAAAGACAAAGTAAAGCCAAACTTTGTGAACCAATGCAATCAAACCCAATGCAGAACTCATGATCAGAAGAAAGGCCGGTTGGAGTACTGAAATGCTTACAACTTACACAATTATTGCATTTAATACATTAAAATTAACATAATAGGCTCACTTTACATTTATGATATTTAATAATAAAACAAAGTAAAATATAGCCTTATCCAACATAGATGTATTAAATTATGGTATATAGGATGAGAAATTAATGTAAATAACATCATTATAAAAGACAATTCCAAAGCCCAACATTCCCCCAGACCAAAGGCATGGCACATCTGCGTGCCATGAATGAATTGGAAGTGGCCTTTCATTTATTAAAAAACTATGTTTGATCATTAATAGTTTATATGAAATCTTTAGCAAAACTAAGACAACTTTATTATGACATAAAAACTAGAACTTAGAGAAAAAAATGCTATGTTATGAGATGAACAAAATGACTTCATATTATTCAACTAGTAATAATTCATGCTTATGAAGACCATATAAACTAAGAATCTCTCTTCCTCATACTGAAGGTATGGCATGTCCTCTTGCCATGACTGGATTAAGACCGGGTTGTGTTCTCCTATGTTAACACTTTTTATCAACAACACTCAGCAGGTAATATCATACTAAGGAAGATTCCTTAATACACGCAAATTCATCAGTTATGCTCATGAAGACCACATATAAGCTATGATAGGGGACATTCCTTATATAGAAAATGTGACGGTCTAGACAGTCTATAAATCCTATAGGAAACTAGTCACCTCTTCTACTTTTCAAATTCTTATCATTATTCAAGTAATTATGGACAAAGTTTTCATTTCAAGTTCATTAGACTCCTAAGTTTATGGGTCCCACTTCTCGGATAGTGATATGCTAGGTATAGTATGAATTAGACAATAGGGTCTTAAGTGAAACTTACAAACATTTTAAAATGGTAGATTGATGTAGTTTATTTTCTTTAGGAAGGTAGCTTGTGAGATGCAAACACTATATGTGTAGGATTAAATATTATTCTAATCTAATATAACCAGATATGCAAATGCACTAATCATGCAACTACATGATGTTAAACTACATGCATGACTATCATGAGTTAAATGCAGGAATCGAATCTATTCTTATGAAAGAAGGGAAACTATTTAATAATTGGAATTCAAATCTCATATACTATTATGCTAATCTATTATATGAAATGAAATCACAACAACTAATCTAGGAAAGAAGTCACTTGGTCTGAAAGCAATCTAATCTAATGAAAGCAAATCTAACTATTGAAATAGGAAGTAATTCAACTAAACTATTTCATGAATGCATGAACTATATGCTTATGCAGGGATGAGAATCTACTTAACCATGTGATTAACTACAAAAGCAAACACTGAATTTAATTATGAAAGAAAATATGAAACTAATTGTTGTAAAACATAAAATTATGCTACACATGAAAAGAGCAATTAATCTATCTATTCTATGAGCGAAACTACTTTATATTTTCAAAAGAGAAAACTAACCAACTACCCTACTCTAGTTATCGAACTCAATGCAATCGTATAAAGAAGATTGAAACACTAATCTAAGGACCATGTGTAAACAAATACTTTGTGAAGAATCATAAACTAATGTAAGCAAATTGGTTTAAGAAATCTAACCTAATCAACAACTGATTTATGAACTTGAAATGTTTAATACTAAGAAACCAAAAGAAAACAAAATACAAAACATATTAAGGTGAAAGGAGGTGAAATATAGGAACAAAACTTAATAAATGATTTAAACAATCTAACATATGGTCCTAAAGAAAAACATAACCATTATCTAACTACTACAGTCGAAACATAATCAAAGAGCTAAAGAAACAGGCTTAAATTAGATTGAAAACGCTAAGGGCCAAATGAAATACTAGATAACAGACTCGAACATAGGTCTAAATGACAATCTGCGTGAAGAAAACAATGAAAAATTACATAAATGATATACTCATCAACTAATTTTGTGCACACGAAGACTTAATGCATAAGGACCCGTAAATAAAACTGTTCAGTAATCAAATTTAACAACAAAATAACTTAAGCTAATTCATGATTATAAATAAATTATTCTCTATTGCATTATTAAACAAGCTAAGATATAAACCAAGTGAATTTATAACAAAATGAGAATGAACAAAATTGAGATATTAAAACAAACTACTCGGTATGATTATCAATATAAAACTAGGAAGCAAACTGTAAAACTGGGAAGGAAACTATAAATAATCTATGTCTGTGATTGGTTATTTTATTTAAAGACCGGAAATGAAACTACATTAACAACACAACATCATAATATGACATACACTATAGGAAGCAATTAAATTAACGATGACAAGAAACTAAATCACGTAAAAAAATTATAAAAGAAACTATACTAACTTCCATGAAAGATATGGCAAACAAAAATACACAAGAATGAAATCAAATGCAAATGGGAAAAATGAAAATTTTTGTCTAGCTATGTTTTTCTCCCTATATGTTAAGCATTTTCAGAAACATCGCATGATTTGGAGTAAATGGGTCCATTTGGGAAGTGGGTTTCGAACTGTTTCCCAAAATTTCTTATGGTTTGATCACACTAGGCTCCCGGAATTTACCTCCTGAACTGGTGACGAAAATGTGATTGTAAATGCAACAAATAGTAAACATCAAAAGAAAGATGCACAGGCAGAGTATAAATATAAAAAATGAACAGCTAGGCATAGCTCTACAACTGAGGAAAACTTCCTAATCTACAAAGCTAAAATGAATTTAATTGAAAGCACACACATAACTGAACATCTACTAAACTTAAATTAATAAAATTAAAATACATAAACAAAATTACTTAGCTGAAAAACACAAACATAGTTGAATGAGATCGATCTTGCACACACAGAAATGCACACTTGTCACTGAGGGGCCCTCTCAGGTGCCAGTGGCTTCACATTCATGAACTAATCAGTCACCAATGCATAAAAACAAAATTGAACCAGAAGCAACAATTCAATATTATCAAAAATGGATTTGTACAATAACAACCCCATCTCCGGACCTCTAGGGTCTAATTTATACATGAACAACCCAGTGGAGAAGGATAGAGTTGAATACCCCAATTTCCTAAGCTGTTACAACTAGTTTCTAAATTTAGAAAATGGCTAACCACAATTTCTGGAAAATTTGGTTTCATAGAACCACGATGTTCTCGAAAGTGGCTTTGAATTTGTGAAATATCCTCACAATGACCGAAATGGGCCTATTCTGCACAAAACCCATGTGCCAGAATTTTCAATGTCTCCTCGGTTTTCCTGAAAATCTGTTGTCTGTTAAAAACACGTGGTCAGAATGGGTGTCTGGATGAGCATTTGAATGACTTGTAACTGACATTGGTTCATCGGTATGGATTTTGAGCAGATTTTTTGCTGGTTTGTTTTCCAAATTGAGTGTTGGGTGCTAGCTTCACATTATGGCTGAGTTTGATTAGTTGTATGATGGGTTTTACCAATCTTCTTCCTTCTCATCCTCATGATACGTGCACTCCTTCCTTTTCACATGATCTCCTGCGTAAAAATGAATAAATTACATATTAGTCAAAGTTTAGTGAAATCCAAACAAAATAATTTATAATTGTCATCCATATTATAAAGTGAAATAAAGTTCCATTTATATGATAAAGAGAAAGCAAGTGCCATACATATTATATTGGTTTAATGATTTTGTTTGTTTAATCAAATGTAGGCTATGGAAAGTCAATGAAATGTGCACCTCCCTCTTATGGCTAATGAAACCAATGTTTCTAAATATTTATGTAATTTCCATGCTTGATATTTCCACTTAAAACATTTAAAATATTTTATTTTATGGATGTTTTCAATTTTTTTTATACTAATTTGTTTTATTGTGGATTTAAAAAAATTATGTTTTAAAAAGATTATTATGTTAATAATAATATTTTTTTTAATATTTCATCTATTTTTATTTATATTGTTACAAAGTTATGATCAATCCTTGGTTTTGATTTTCACATGTAGATTTGACAGGACTAATGAGAAGTGGAAGGAAAAGATATCACAGGATCAACAAGAGCCAAAAGACAAAGGCATGCTAAACTTAGTGAACCAATGCAATCAAACCAATGCAGAACTCATGATCAGAAGAAAGGCTGGGTGGAGTACCAAAATGCTTACGACTTACACAATTATTGCATTTAATACATTAAAAATAACATATTAGGCTCACTTTACATTTACGAGATTTAATTAATAAAACAAAGTAAAATATAGCCTTATCCAACATAGATGTATTAAATTATGGTAGATAGGATGGGAAATTAATGTAAATAGCATCATTATAAAGGACAATTTCAGAGCCCAACAGGGCTGATATCTGGAAGGGATCTAATCGATGACCCTGGTTGATTTTGCAAGCCCAAGGTGTACTAAGGCTAGCAAGGTAGAGGATCGCAAAATCGTGTAGGGGGCGCCACATAGAATGGTTGATATTTCTCATAGGAGAAATCTATGGTTGTGGTGGAATTCAAACAATGAGAGCTGCGAGAAGGAAAATGATCTGTGCAAGTGTGAAGTGCAGTTGGGGCATGAATGGGATTCAATGATGCAGATCATGTCTGGGGGAATAAAATAGTTAGAGTGGTTTTGGGACGTCATTTTTAGGCAAGTGATCGTGCCTCTCAGATGCTGTAGTACCATTTTTTATCCATCGTGTTTGTGATCCCTTATTTCCTATTTTCAATAAAAATCATGGTGAATCTACCACATAAGGATTTTGTTAGAATTTGAATGATGATTCAAGATTTGATTCCCAAATTTTGGAACAGAATTAGGATCTGTTTCAAGGTTGGTCTTGGGAGCCATAGCACTATAAATATAGCCTCAATTGATGAGGAAAGGGTTGGAAATTTCATTCAGAAAGCATTCTTCTCTTGGTTTTTGCATCTCTATAAACTTTCTTGAAAGTGTTAATGAGAAATATTCTTTTGTGTTTCTGATATTCATCACAGTGTCTACATTCAATTCGTGTTTCTTGTTTATTTCATCTCCATTTCTGTGATTTTTTGTTAATTTGCTCTAGTTGCATATGAGGAATCCATTTCATTAAGATCTCCTCGTATGAGAAGTTGTATTTGTTATTTGTTTATGATGACTGTTATAGAATTAACTCTCTAGTAAGTGCTCTATATCAGCTATTAGCCTTCTCTGTTGTTGCTGCTAAAGGTGGTTCAAGAGATTCATCCACAGATAAGTGCCTCTTGCTTCATTGGGCTTCTTCCTCTTTCTCCTATCACCCTTTCAATATATTTGACTGTTTGTGGAACCTACTTTTCCTCAGAGTACAAAGTAAATTCCCCTCTCATTTTCATTGCAATACCCTTGATTGATTTAGGATTTGAATTCATCTCCCAATGACTCTTCCTATCTATCTTTTTTACCATCTTTAAATATACAAACACCCTATTACAATCATAAATATAGCCTTCTACAAGATGTTAAATCCATATGTATATGTAATTTGTTTTTGTGACAAAGAGAGAGCCCTCTCTGATTGTATTGGCTATAATACAGTCTAAACATTAGTTGAAATGGTTACCCCTATGACTTCCTACGACAACCATAGGAAAATTATAGGGTACTAATAGTGGCTACGATCACTCGTGACAAGATGAATACAAAAGGAGGTTGAAGGGCCTTTTATCGTAAATCCTTCGATATATAGAAAACCATAAACCTAACCATATGATATGAATCATCATAAATGTTTCAGCCCCAACATGGTTAGTTGAATAGTCAACTTCTCGGGGTCATAAATTTCCCATATGATCTATGTTTGGGGTGATCGATAGCCCATTGGAAAGGTCTATTTTATATTTACAACTTTAGATTGGGTTCGAATAGATACCATTGGAAACTAATTTTCCCCTGAGTGGCTAAAAGACATCGTTTAGGGCCTCAAAACGGCCCCAGAAGTTTGGGACCCAAAAAAATGTACAAAAGTACAAGAAAATTGCCAAAATGAAAAATTGTTTTGAGCCAGTTGAATAAGTGGGTGGCCACCTTTACCCATATGGATCGTGAATAGAGGAAACAAATTCTAAAGGTTAAAGCTACTTTGAATGGGCTGCACTATAGAATAGTTATGCAAATGTGTTGTGGAATGATTATGCAACTATACTACATAATTTTTCAGGAGTTCCTCTAATATTGAATAAGAAGAGTTATGAAATTGTTAGAACATTTGTTATTGTATCCTCTTTTGGTCTTGTCAAGTCTTGACAACAAATGTGTGAAGATCATGGGAAATTTTGAAACCACTTGTGATTTTCTTTCAATGAATCCTTCATAGCTATGATGTGACTGAAGTTCTGTAAGTGACACGATTAATATTACAAATCAACAGACTGGTATTTTATTGTTCATTCCTTTCCCACATTAGTATATACCTTATATTCTATCTTATATCCCTACAAATATTTAATTTCTCTATCATAATACTAAGAATCACGTCAATACGAAGTACACAATTGGTCATGTATGAACCTATGGGTTCTGAAGTGCTACAAGCATATCCAGAATTCAGGAAGAAATTCAAACCAGTTGGATGGTTTTGTTTTTACCAAAAATTACAAGGGCATTTCAACCCTATCTCCTAGGACTTTGCAAAGAATTTTGATGGAAAAACTATGACAGTATGATATCTTACATTCCTAGTTTCAGAAAACTCTATAGCTATCACTTATGAACTACTGCAAGAGGGGGACTGATGGATCATGTTACATGGCATTGGTACACCAAAATGTAATAATTTATTGATGGTGAATCATCAAAATAAATACTAGCATAATGTCACTCAGATAATAATACATACTCTTCTGCATCTTCTTCTTTTGCTTGTTTTCTTTGAGGTCCTTCTTCCTCTTCTTCTTCATCTTCATCTTCAGCTAGATGTTACAACTGATTTTACCACACATGGTGGATCACACCTTTATGGCCTTCCATTTCCCTCTACAGAATCTTTAGAACCAATGGACCATTTTTGTACCTTTCATGTTTCGAATATCATCCCTAAAAACATGCAATAATTTCCATACACAACTTTTTATCCCTTTCTCACGTATATACATGGATTTGACCCTTAAACCTGTGTACATCGGGATGTGTGCAAAAGGCTAAATGATTTTGGAGTTTTCCTTGATGTCGATCTGAGTCACTTGTCACTTGGCCTTCCATATGCCTTGACATCGCTCAGATTTGACCTTCCATTAGCCCATTGAAGCACTATATAAGGAACCCTTTGGATACATTGAAGGAGAGGAATTGAAGAGCAAGAAAACTATAGTCCATTGTTGCTGGAGCTTATACTTGAGTCTGCATCCCTTTGTCCCTTGGAGCACTTTATGTTCTTCCCAAGATTTCCTTTTTCTTGTGATCTTGCTATCAAGAGATGGAGGATTGAAGTGGTGGAGGCCAAAGTGGGGGACTCAGTTTCTCTGATTCGTAGACGTGCCGACAGAGGTTGTCACTATTGTAATCTCTATTTTATATCAATAGAAATATCTTTTCTTGTCCAATAATGCGTACTTAAATGAGTATTTGATCCATGGATGCTTTTAAATGCTTATATGTTATTGATTATATATGCTAGAGTAGGTCTAACACAATTATATATAGCATGCTTGTCTTATATGTTGAGTGTTTAGATAGAAATTTATCAATACAAGCTAGAGTTGGAAAGCTCAACAGGGATCTAAATCAGCCGTCTAGAATAAGGTATGACTCAATATCCTTTAGTGTTATATGTTTGGTTTCTCTTGCATATAGGAAAGGATTGATTTCTAGAGTCAAGTTGTTTGTTGTGGTACCCCAAGCCATAGGAATTTCTCTCTGTAACAGAATTGGTGACTCTGTTGGGGACGTTCCTTGTTTTTATTTGGGGTTTGGGGGCACAATGTGCTTGATATTCTTGACTTGCTCTTTGTTTCTCCTTGTTTCTGTGTTGCATTTTATAGTATGTTCATCCATTGACACTCCCCTTTATTGGTTTGACCCTTGGCATGCATTTTATCACTATCTTCTCTGTATATGCAGGTTTTTGGCTAAAAGTCACGTACATATGCGGATTTTTGGCCAAAAGTTGCATATACACACTGGTATTTGGTCAAAATCCATGTATAAATGCAATGTTTTGGCCAAAAGTCGCGTATATACATACTTGTTCTTTAAACAGTCGCATACATCCTCCCTTTTGGTGAGTTTGATGTTGTGGGAAGTTGTTGGGTGGGTTGTGAGTGTGGTTGGGTCTTCCTTAGGTCTGATGTTGTCTTTTGCATGCTTCTTTTGTGACCAGAGACCGATTTTTCATTGTTTTTTCTTTGAAAGTAGTTTTAGTCATTTATCCTTTTTGTTTTTCCATTAGTGCATTACTCTTTTTTGTCTCAGTGTCTTGATGGGATTGTGTTTTATACTTGTTATAGAGACTGAGAGTTTTAGATGACTTTTATTGCATTTTTCATTCCTTTATATTGAGAAATACAAGGTAGTTGCATTTTTTTTGCATCTGGATTTGAGGAGGTACTTGCATTGGATTTCTTAGATGAGAGTTGTGTTTAGGCTTTCATATAGGAAGGATTCCATTGGAATTTAGAAAGGAATGTATATATTTATGCATCTCATGTAGTGGCATACCCTATTTTTCATTTGACAAAGATTTCCCTTAGCATTGTTTGTTATGGTGTGCATATTTACTTTGCTGCTGAGTCATAACTTCATTAGTTGCACGATCATTTCCCTTTGAGTAATTACAGCCAATTAAAATCAACACATAATAAAATGAATTACACTGTTTTATTTTGTAGGGTGCATCAACAAGAATAGGTTTTAGGGTCTTGGAATAGTTCATTGTGAGTTAATTCTCCAAGACCACTAAACAAAACAAGTAGGTGTCTTTCCAAGTGAGAGTGTGAAATTCCTTGGTATAATTAGTGTTCCTTAAGATCCTCCTCTTACAAGGGAGTTAAGCATGAGGCAGTGTGAGCGGTTATTGATTGGGATGACCCCTAGTCATAAAAGAGTAGCGCCAGAGATATTTATAGAATTGTATTCGTATCTGGGGGCTCTTTGAAGAGTTTCAGGCTTTACTACCCCACCCATACAATCAATCTCGCCTGCGACTGTCTGCCTGAGCATTGATTATATTGAGGTGACCTTAGTTGCCTTACCTAGGTTATTAATTGGGTACTTCGCAGGGGTTATTCTACAGGTGTCCCAGCCAGGTTAAGGTTGGACAACACAGTCGCTATATGTGTTGAAGCTGAGGGCCACAATAATTGGTTACATACCTCCACTTGTAGTGTATGTGGGTTTCGAGCCTCTCCCAGGCAATACATACCTGCTGCATTCGGGAGCTCACATATCCTCCCTTGGTTTTCTTGTATTTTGGTTCTATATTTTCTTAGGAGTCTGCTCTTTGTGCACTAGTTTCCCTTTGGGATCATGGTTACTTGAGTATATTTATGCTCTCTTGAGTTTGGGTCCTTTTATTTTTGGCATGCCTAATATCCTATCACCCATCCTTAGTCCTAGTATGGACCCTGGTTTCATATTTGGGGGCATCATAGCCCCTTATCATGCTCATAGATTTGAGAATGGTCATATTCCAGCCTCTAATCCATTTGTGGAGGATTTTTATTCTTTTTTCTCGGTCTTTACACCAATGGTCACCCTCACGGGGGTGGTAGTGGATACGTGAACATTGGGTCTACACCTTACTTTCCTTTTTATGTCCCATAGTTCACCGCATTGTTTCCTTTGGGTGCAGTTGTCATGGTTATTCATCCCTATATCCTATAGTTTGGATTTTTTATTGACTATTTTGGGTTGTTTTGGAATAATATGATGATGTAGGAGACCGTTTTGAGCACCGTTTTGACCATTGTTTTGACCCGTTTGTGCCGATTTTAGGTATGATGTTTGAACTGGCATATAGGTTAGATTTCACCTTCATTTGAATTTTGCATGACATTATGACCATTTCATTATAACCTTAGGTATGAACCCATTCTATCCTGTCACAGAACCTTCTTGTTGTTTTAGAACTGACATGATGTGAATGGTAGAGTTTTACCTTACATGGGTGCCCTAGTTAGCTCCTTGTTTGCATTTGGATCCCATGCCGATAGTTTATCCTTTAGAGTGTGGGAGTCTATTGTATAACATCGCCATGTCATTTTGCAAGAGCCTCATACTTCTCTTGATATTTTTGCTAGTCTGTTTCCTTAGGACTCCCTAATTTCAAGTTGTAATTGCATTATCATGAGATTTCCTTGCCTCATTGAGCCTTATGTCGGCTTCCCTGACTTTGAGTATCAACCATATAGCCCAATCTTGTCTCATGTCTAGACACGCGGAGCCATTTTGTATATCCTTTGCAGCTTGATTCCATATTTTTACTGGGAGGTGAATTTCCCACGAGTGTTGCTATCTTACACATGTGTCCTTGCATTGAGCATAGGTATGTTCCACTGCTTGGAACTAGTTTTTTTACCCCTTGACACTCATATCCTCCTAGTCTGTAACTATAAAGTGATTTTATTATTTTTCAAGATTTTCAAAATATTTGAAAATGTCCAAAAAAATAAAAAAACCGAAAATCCAAACAAGAAAAGATGTTATCTTTGGCAATAGTCGATTCATGTCACCTTCGAATAGAGCACTGTATATCACATCCATTGGTTGGGTTAATAGTTTGACTTTAGGAGCTGTACTTGTTTCTCTGAGTTTATCTCCATCGACTAGTTAAGCCTCCAGTCCCTATGGAGCCTCTGTCGATGCCTCCTATGTCACAGAGATGTCCCGGTTTTGTAATCGAGTCTAGGTTCCTACATTTAGTCACCATTCACCTTTATGCTCTTGTTCAAAGGAAGTTCAAACCTGAGTTGGCCATTCCTCACTTATCTTGACTTTGCATGCCGGCCATTCCCGATATAGTTACTGTTTCATGCACATTATGATCGAGTCCTTCCACATTATACAACTTTGCTGAGTACCTTGTGTTGGATGATGGGGGATTCCTTAATGCCCTCCTTCCAATGGATTTCATCCCATTGAATTTATATCATTTATTATGGGATAGGAATCTAGAGTCATTTTTGAGTGCCTTGAGACTTGCTGTCATCAGTGGCAGGTTATCTCACCATCGACAGTTTTTTAAGAATACATCAATGTCCCCCGATTAATGGATTCTCTCAAGTGTTTGACCTCAACACATTTATTCACACTTGTTAGTTTACACTCTAGTACCTTGATTCCCATTTTCATTATCGGTGGGTGATCTTGTGTCTATTAACGGTATACATCAATGACCAATAATCAGATGATGGACTACTATGTTCAACCTCAACACCTCTATTCACATAGTATGACATGTACTCATAGCAGTTTGTGTAGAAGACCTTCCAGATTAGTGGAATATTATATATGCTACCTCCTTGATCGTGCCAGTGTTCATGAGATTTCAGCTCTCGTGACTTGATTCCAGTATATGTCAGATATTTCCATCCATTATGGAGATCTTGATCCATTATATATCTTCAATCATTATGGAGATCATGATCCTATGCATATCTTCATCATGGATATTCTGATCTATCTATATTGTACGTGGTGATGAACACACATGTCATATTTTGTATCATGCCTATTCATGGCCATTGTACTCTTATGTATCCGAGAATTCTATATCTACTTGTAGTTATGTGTAGAGTTTGATCATTGTATTGTACTGATTAGATGGTTGGTTCTTCCACTGGGTTCTTCATCACTCCACTTCAAGGATGGACTTATAATGTATTTCAGCCATCGTATGACCCCTCTGATCTCACACATTAAGGGGGCATCTGTTATAGTTGATTTTACCACACATGGTGAATCACACCTTTATGGCCTTCCCTGTCCCTTTGTAGACTCTTTAGACCCCATGGACCATTTTTTTACCTTTGATGTTTCCAAGAGCATCCCTAAAAACATGCAATAATTGTTGTACGTGACTTTTAATCCCTTTCTCGTGTATATATGTCGATTTGACCCTTAAACCTGTGTACATCGAGATGTGTGCAAAAGGCCAAATGATTTTGGAGTTTTCCTTGCTGTGGATCCGAGTCACTTGTCTCTTGGCCTTCCATATGCCTTGAGATTGCTCGGATTTGACCTTCCTTGATTTATCGATCTATGTTTGGGGTGATCGACAGCCCATTGGAAAGGTCTATTTTATATTTACAACTTTAGATTGGATCTAAATAAATACCATTGGAATCTAATTTTCCCCTGAGTGGCTAAAAGACGTCGTCTAGGCCCTCAAAACGGCCCCAAAAGTTTGGGACCCAAGAAAATGTAGAAAAATACAAGAAAATTGCCAAAATGAAAAATTGTTTTGAGCCAGTTGAATAGGTGGGTGGCCACCTATACCCAAATGGATCGTGAATAGGGGAAACAAATTCTAAAGGATACAGCTACTTTGAATGGGCTGCACTATAGAATATTTATGCAAACATGTTGTGGAATGATTATGCAACTATACTACATAATTCTTTAGGAGTTTCTCTAATATTGAATAAGCAGAGTTATGAAACTGTTAGAACGTTCATTATCGTATCCTCTTTTGGTCTTGTCAAGTCTTGACAACAAATGTGTAAAGATCATGGGAAATTTTGAAACCACTTGTGATTTTCTTTCAATGAATCCTTCACAGCTATGATGTGACCGAAGTTCTGTAAGTGACATGATTAATATTACGAATCAATAGACTAGTATTTTATTGTTCATTCCTTTCCCACATTAGTATATACCTTATAGTATATCTTATCACCCTACAAATATTTAATTTCTCTATCATAATACTAAGAATCACGTCAAGACGAAGTGCACAATTGGTCATGTATGAACCTATGGGTTCTGAAGTGCTACAAGCATATCCAGAATTCAAGAAGAAATTCAAACCAGTTGGATGGTTTTGTTTCTACCAAAAATTACAAGGGAGTTTCACCCTTGTCTCCTAGGACTTTGCAAATAATTTTGATGGAAAAACTATGACAGTATGGTATCTTACATTCCTGGTTTCAGAAAACTCTATAGCTATCACTTATGAACTACCACAAGAGGGGTAGTGATGGATCATGTTACATGGCATTGGTACACCAGAATGTAATAATTTCTTGATGGTGAATCATCAAAATCAATACTAGCATAGGGTACCCATAACCTGTATAAAATTATAATATAACCATCTACTCAATCTTGTGCAGAGATACATAAATGGGGAGGGAAGGTATGCTACAATTCACATGTACCATATGCACTTTATTTTTCATTTGGATGTAATTTTCCTAATGAATTTTTCATTATATTTTCTTAAAATTTTAATGAATATGGTCATTAGGGAAAAAAATCCCCAAACAGCCAGCATGGTATTTACCACCAAGGCCTAATTAAGTTGTTAATTCTAGAAGAACTAGGAAAATTCAATCACAGGTGGAATAAATTTATATTGTCTTCTAAATTCAGTGCCTCATAAAACCTATCGACCCCTCCTAAAATGGTTAAAACTACTTATACCACAACAAAATCTATAGATTTGTGTGATATCGGTGAATTTGGATGTCTCTGCACTTAACATAGTGTTAAAATGGGAAGTAAAAGACAAGTGATTAAGAAACATAAAGTCAAGTTGGATCATGAGAATTTTGTTAGTAAAAGATTGCAATTTTCTTCACTGAAGAAATAAAAAAACCCTAGGCCTGAACTGGCCAAGGTAGACATAAAGGGAGAAAAAGTTCAAGTGATGTCTCACAAAATAAGAGGGAGATTAAATAATCCCATTTCCAAAAATCCCAGAACACAAGTAGATATAAATGAATTTGATTTAACCAGTGACAAATTCCTAGTTAAAAATCAGAGAAATTGAGTAACCTTAATACCTATATGCTTCGCGGGCCACATTCCAAAGCAGCCAATAAACTTAGGCTGAATTTTAAAGCCACATTTGATCCTTATCTCAAATAACATAAGGTCATTGACCTTGAGGCTTCTTCAAATGAAATTAAAAAGAAGTCAAAGAAGAAAAAAGTGAAAACCTTGGTTCCATAATTAATGCAATGAGGTTAAAATAGTTCTAAAACAGTAAAAGGAAAGACATATTGTATCCTAGTGCAAATCTTAGGGATAACATTTTTTGGCGTCGTTGTCGAGGAACAAGGACACAAAGATATTTTTCAATGGGTGTGTGAAAACTATTAGATCTGGTTTGAGCATGAACAAATCTAGACATATTAAGAATGCAGTTTTCACCTTATATATTCATTATATAATTTTTGTTTCCAAGAAGTCTTCCTCTATAGGAAACCCATCATCTACTATGATTCCATCCCAATTTGATCCTAAGGAAATCATCAAATAAGTTATATGTCATCATATATCTACATATACATATTTAATTACATCATCTACATCTACTTCAACTATGAGAAATGATCTAGGTTTTCATGTAATGGAATCACTACCTTTAGCAAAAGAATAAAGAAAACCGACCCCTTCATTTTTTTCTCTTGAATTCAAATTGTTCTAAACTAAAGAAGAATTTAATTTTAAAGTTAAACTATCTAAAATTACTAAGTTATATCATTCTAAAACAAATTTGAGCCAATTTAAAATCTTGATTGAGTAATCATATTCTAAGATTGCAAGCTTCCAAAATCCTCCTCAAGTTCATATTTCACAAGAAGCTGTTAGATTTTTAACATTTAAGCTATGTGATCTCAGTATCTTATCTGAGAGAATAATAAGCATAGCAATCAATCGCAAGAGATAATGAACAAAAATATTTTCCTTGGGGAAACCATAAAGGAGAAAACCCCTCAACTTCCTCAAAGATAGAATCAGCACCAAAAGTAAAACCCAAAGATAGTAATATGATCTCCCGATAGCATTAGTCTCTCTCTCTCTTGTCCTAGCTTCTTATTTCTCTCTCATTTATGTGCTACAACTGAGTGTTAGTGAATGTGTGTTAAATAGAGAGGCTCCCTCTATATTTATACTAATTCTCGACTTGGAAATAACTCACTAGGGCCGACTTCTCTAGGAGAGTCTAATAACCCTAGGGCCCCACAACTGCGGGGAATTTAACCCTTGATCAATAAGGAGGGTTACACTCTATGACTTTACATGACTTGTTTACATTATTGAATCTTCTGATAGGAACATCAAGGAATGACATGACTCAATTACATTACATATAGTTCCTGATAGAAACATCGAGGTACAATACATAATATATACAAGTGAATACATTCCAAAGTTGCAAATACATCAATACTCCCTCTTAACTAGGAAGGTATTCTCTCAACACAATTTATCAGCACCAGTCTTCTTCTCTGTATCATTTGGATCATCATCAAGTCATCTTCATATTCAATTCATCTTCATCTTCAAGTCTGGATCATCACTGGATCATCATCAAGTCTAGATCGTCACTTGATATGGAGCATCATTGGATCATCATCAAGTCTATATCATCACTTGATCTGGAGAATCACTGGATCATCATCAAGTCTGGATCATCACTTGACCTAGAGCATCATTGGATCATCATCAAGTCTATATCATAACTTGATCTGAATCATCACTGTTGGATCATCATCATTGGTGCTATCTCAATTCTACTCATCACAGGAAGTTCTATAGATCCAGCCCTTTTTCATGTTGGTTTTAGGCCTAGCCTTCATGTAGGTCTTCATCGTCTTTAGCACTTATATCTGACCATGGAATGAACCATGTTAGAAAGGCCCACCCAACACTTACATCTTACCATGGGAGGAACACATCCAAGAACTGTGTCAGAAAGGTATGCCTAGTAGTCACATCTTACCATGGGAGGAACACATCCAAAATCCATGTCAGAAAGTCCCAACACTCACATCCAACCTCATCTTGTTAGAAAGGCTCTACACTTAAATCTAACCTCATCTTGTCAAAAAGGCTTTGCAATTACAACCGACCTAATCTTGTCAGAAAGGCTCTACACTTACATCCAACCTCATCTTGTCAGAAAGGCTATGCACTTATATCCGAACTCATCTTTTCAAAAAGGATTTGCACTTACATCCGACCTCATCTTGTCAAAAATGCTCTACACTTACATCCGACCTCATCTTGTCAGAGAGGCTCTGCACTTACATCTGACCTCATCTTGTCAGAACGGATCTGCACTTACATCCGATCATGTGGGAACACATCCCACAATCACATTAGAATGGATCTACACTTATATCTGATCATGTGGGAACACATCCCTTAATCACATCCGAATGTCTCTACACTTACATTTGACCATGTGAAGCTCAGCCTTCTACCATGTCAAAAAGGCCAACAGACACATCAATTCCCTTTGGAGGGAAAATTGATTTGGACAACACCAAGATTCTCCATGAAGTACTCAAACTTCACTCTGGATAATGGTTTGGTTAGCACATCTGCTATCTTCTCATCCGTCACAACATATTGGAGCTTCACTAGTCCTCTCTACACCATATCCCTGATATAGTGATATTTGATCTCAATATGATTTTACTTGTCATGGAACACTGGGTTCTCTGATAGCTTCACACAGCTCTAGTTGTCGCGATATATACAATTAACATCCATCTAGAGATCAAATAAATCAAATAGTATCTTTCTCATCCACACTGCCTCACAACTATTTGAACAAGCTGCAACATAATATGCTTCAGCTGTACTCAGTGCCACACAGGATTGCTTCTTGCTAAACCAGGAGATCACACCTGATCCCATACTGAAGCAACACCCTGAAGTGCTCTTTCTATCAATGGAACTTCCTGCCCAATATGAATCCACATAACCTTCCAGGTTAATCTTCTGATTCACCTCATACTTGATCCCATAATCAACCATACCCTTTAGGTACCTCATAATACGCTTTGCAGTAATCAAGTGAACATGTCTCGGATTCGTCAGGAGTTGGATCAATTTTTTCACAGCAAAGAAAATATCTAGTCTTGTATTCATTGGGTACATCAAGGACCCAATCATTTGTTGATACATCATATAATCAACCGGTTCTGATGAAGCATCACTCAATAGCTTCATATTTGATGCCATAGGTGTGGTCATGGCCTTGCAATCCATCATACCAAACCTCTTCAGGATCTCTACTGCATACTTCCCTTGTCCTAGGGAAATTCCATCTACATTCTGCCACACCTCCATTCCTAGAAAGTAGTGCATCATACCCAAGTATTTCATTTTGAACTCGGTAGCAATATTGCTCTTTGTATCAAAAATCAACCCATCCTCACCTGTTACAAACAGTAGGAGTATCACTGGGTTCCCTTCTCCAACCTTGTAGTAAAGGTTTGAATCCGCTTTGCTCTTGGTAAAGCCCAAACTAGATAGGAAGCTGTCAATTTGGTTGTACCATGTCCTGAGTACCTGTTTCAAACTATACATGGCTTTCTTTAACTTACACACATGAGTCTCTATGTCATGTGTCTTAAAACCGAGTGGCTGCTCCACATATACTTCCTCTTCTACTACATCATTCAAGAAATATGTCTTGACATCCATCTGGTGTACTTTCCATTTCATTACTGTAGCTAAAGCAAGTATTGATCTGATGGAGATATATCTGGCTATAGGTGCAAAGGTTTCTTCATAATCTATTCCTTTTTTCTGGGAGAAACCATGAGCCACACATATTTCTTTATATTTCTCTATGCTACCATTTGCAGCATGCTTGATCTTATAGATCCGTTTTGAAGTCACAACATACTTCTCCTTTGGTCTTGGGACAACATCCCAAATATCATTCTTCATTATTGATTGACACTCTTCGATCATAGGATCATTCCATTCTTTATTTTCTGCCGCTTCTTCATAATTGGAAGGTTATTTATCAATGAAGTCACATAATAGGGCTACATAACTGGAGCAGGACCTGGTTCTTTTCCTCTCTCTGTGTATCTCTTCTGGAGCCCCATATATTTCTACACCTTGGATAGCTTCTCATACCCATGCAGGTTTCCTCTTGTGAGTATTATTCTCCTAAGGTGGATCTACAGGTTCTTGAGGTTCTTCTATTTCTCAATCTTCTTCCTGAGTTGCATCGTTCATGGTTGTGTCTTGAATTCTGGGTACTTTTGTTTCTTCAAGATCTTTAGCAGGTCTCTTTCTAGATTTGTTGTAAGCTGAGTCTTCATCAAATGTTACATCCCTATCGATGTCGATCTTCTTGAATCTCGGGAAGTATATTCTGTAGGTCTTCATGCTTTTAGAGTATCCCACAAATATACCCTTCCTTCATGAAGGATCTAACTTTGTCCTCTTTTATTTTGGAGTGTGAAGGTATACTAGACAACCAAATATTCTGACATGGCTGACTTCTAGTTTCTTTCTAAAAAACACTTCTTCAGGTGTCTTGTTCTCAAGTACTCTATGTGGAGTACGGTTCTGTACATACATAGCTGTCCTGGCAGCTTCTTCCCATAGATGCATAGGAAGATCTTGATCATGAATCATTTCCCTTGCAGCTTCCATGATCGTTCTATTCTTTCTTTCTACAACCCCATTTTGTTGTGGATTATATGGAGTGGTCAACTCCCTCTTAATCCCTGAATATTTCCATAATTCCTTGAATTCATTTGATGTGAATTCTCCACCATTGTCTGATCGTAAAATATTGATCTTCTTCTCTGTGTAGTTTTCGATCAAGGATTTGAATTCCTTGAACTTGTTGAATACTTCATCTTTGTTTTTCCTGAATTATATCCATGTCTTCCTATAAAAATCATCAATTAAAAAAACATAGTATACATAACCTCTTAATGAACTGGAAGACATCAGACCGCATACATCATAGTGAATGGTTTCCAATATTCCTTTAGCCTTGCTTTCACTACTTGGAAATGTCTTCTTTGTGTTCTTTCCTTTCGCACATCACTTGCATACTCCTTCATGTTTTGCTTGTATTTATGGAATACCTTCAACAACTTTGCCTGCAAGTGGTAGTGCCCTATAGTGCACATGTGCAAGCCTTCTATGCCAAAGTTCATTTGGTTCTACTGAGTCATGCACCAAAGCTTGTTCTGGTTGGCCTTTTAATATGTATAGTCCTCCCTCTTGTTCTCCAATTACTACTGCATCGTCAATAGTATTTCATTTTGGCCACATGAGAACTTGTCCATCTATAAATGTAACTCTCATGCCTTTTGCATCTAATGCATAGATGGAGAGAAGGTTCTTCTCTAGTCCTGGTACAAATAGGACATCCTTTATTTTCATATACTTTCTAGAGTCTAATTTGTAGGAGGATTCTCCACTACCTTTTATTGGATATTGGTAGTCATCCCCAAGTTTCACCTTCTAGGGTGATTCATGTTCTGATAGTTTCACAAATGATTCTTTTAATCCCGTGATGTGTTTCGAAGCCCCACTGTCTATAAGCTAATCATTTCTTCCATGTGTGATGTTTCCTGTGAGAGCGTAAATTAAAACATATTCTTCATCACTTGAAGAATCATCACTCTCTTTTTTTTATTCTCTTCTTGGAAGGCTCATCATCCTCTGCAGCATGAGCATCATGTATTTTCTTGTTTCCCTTCCTCTTGTGAGATCTATATTTATTTCTAGGACAATCTCTTGCAAGGTGTCCTCTTTCATCACATGTATAGAAAATGTACTTAGACAAATCTTTGTTAGATTTTCTAGTGTTTTTCTTGTTGCGAGAGTGCTTACCTTTGTGATGGTCTGTTCTACTTTTCTTGGATTGTACTGTGAGATATTGATCTTAACTTCCCATATTTTATTCTCATGCTAATATTTGAGCTTCTTCTTGTGATAATTCCTCCCACAGTCTGCTAAAATTAACTAGCTTCTTTCTGGCCTAGATCCATTGAATGAAAGATTCCCATGCCCTAGGGAGACCATTCAAGGTGGTCATCACAATTTCTGCATTCTCTAATTCTTCATCTACAGCTTCAAGTTGTTCCTTGATATAAGAGACCCTTGTAAATTAATACTGGATGGTCTTCACATTATGGATATTTGCATTGTTCAATTGGTTTCTCAGAGTCATTTTCCGGTTTATGTTCTTCCCTTCAAATAACTTGGTCATGGAATCAAACATCTCTTTAGGTGTCTTTAGGGAGGACACCTATGGTATGAGGTGATACTTTATTGAATAAGCAATAATCCTCTTAGCCATGACCAATTTCGTCTTATGTAAGGACTTAGCCTCATTTACCTCTAGAACTAGAACCTCTTCAATGATGTAAGAGTCCAACTCATTTTCTTCCAAGATCGGGGAGATCCTATACTTATAAGCTCGGAATTTATCATCTCCCTTAATATTTTCATCAAGCTTGGTATGATGAGACATATTAACAGAGAACCTCAAATGGAAATGAAAATATTTAGATCTTACCAGGTTAAGATGTCAGAACTGGATTTGGAGCTGGTTTTCTGGTTCGGAAGCAAATTAGGCTTTGACTTTCCTGGAGTTCTACCCAACCAAAAAATTTGATCTTTATCTCTAAAATTTGATTTTGCATAGGAGATCAATCCAGGCCTGGGATCATTAAAAATTCCACTTATGTTGAAATCCCTAATTTCCCCGTAGCAGTGTCGGGTCAAAAAACTGAAAAAGCTCAAAATCAGATTCTGCTTCGATAGAAAGATGTGCCCGGGAGAGGAGAGTCAACCTAGACTTATTTTTATGAAAATATATGGAGAGATATCCAAAAAGTAGGAATCCCTAGATTCAACAGCTGCACAATGTCTTCTTCTCAGGTTAGCTCTGATACCATGTTAGATTTTTAACATTTAAGATATATGATGTTAGGATCTTATCTGAGAGAATAACAAGCACAACAATCAATCACAAGAGACAATGAACACAAATATTTTCCTTGAGGAAACCATAAAGGAGAAAACCCTACAACTTCCTCATAGATAGAATCAACACCAAAAGTAAAACCCAAAGATAGTAAGATGATCTCCCGATAGCAGTCTTCTCTCTCTCTCTTGTCCCATCTTCTTCTTTCTCTCTCAGTTATGCGCTACAACTGAGTGTGAGTGAATGTGTGTTAAATAGAGAGGCTCCTTCTCTATTTATACTAATTTCATACTTGACAATAACTCACTAGGGCCGACTTCTCTAGGAGATTCTAATAACCCTAGGGCCCCACAACTGTGGGGACTTTAACCCTTGATAAATAAGGAGGGTTACACTCTATGAATTTTCATGACTTTTTTACATTATTGAATCTCCTGATAGGAACATTGGGGCATGACATGACTTAATTGCATTACAGATACTTCTCGATAAAAACATTGGGGTACAATACATAAGATATACAAGTGAATACATTCCGAAGTTACAAATACATCAACAGAAGCTACTCCTTATTTTGAGAGTTTTCATTCTCCTTACTTGGATACAAAAGAAGAGGTTCTTTTTCATGGTACACCTCTTAAATTTTTACGTAATATATCTAAAAATATCAAACAAAAATTCTCAACATCTTGATTAACAGCTCCTCAAGATATTCCTTGTGAAGAAGGTATATATGAATTTAAAACTTTCACTAACCCTTTTGTTGTAGAATAATTTTTTGGAAGACATTGTTAAAAATTTTCATATTAAAACTCCAACTCCTCAAGTCTTTGTTCATGTGTTGCAATCCATACATCCTTTTGTCTCATAACCTGTTTCTCCTCCTAAATTCAAAGTACGAGTTTCTTCACAAACTCAAACAATACCAATAATGTATGATCAACCTCCAAATAGGATGGATGACATTATGGATGTCAGGTATTCTCCTTTAGTGTTTTCACAACCTATAAATTCCTTAATCGGTGGAGAATATCTTAATTACCTACCAATATTCAATGGGCAGGGACAAAACACTACAGAAGAACATATCAGTTCATATTAGAGTTACATAGATAATCAAAATATTTAACATCAATAAGTTCAAATGATGGTTTTTGTACAAAGTCTAGGTGGGGAAGTTAGGAAGTGGTTTGAGAGTTACCTGCAAATTAAATTTACTTAATTAATGCACTAGAAGAAGCCTTCATGAAATAATGGGGAGACAATAAAGACTATTTGTACTATATCACAAATTTTCAAGCTATTAAATGGAAAAATGACGAGTCTTTGGTTGATTTCAGTAAAAGGTTTAATAAAGTGTAGAGTAATATCCCTGTTGAAATTAAACCCACATAGACATATGCCAAACTAACATTTTCTAATGCATTTGATATATATTTCTCCTTACTACTTGGATAAATAAGAGTTTCTATCCTTATAAATATGTAGGAAGATGATTATTTAGAAGCAGAATATAATCTTATGGTTGCTAATAGGATTAGGATAAATATTTAGTATTAGGATATTGAAAGAATAAAATGGAAAAAATAATTTGAACCTTCAACCTCTGGCACTAAGTCTAACAATAAAATTGATGAAATGACAAATATGATTACATAGTTAAATGCCAAGTTTATAAAACTAGAAGTTGACAACAAAAGTTAGAATAGACTTGCACTAGAAATTCCCAATAGGAATACAAATAAGTTTTGTGGTCCTTTCAATTCTCAGTTCTTTCAGAGAGAAAGGAGAGAGAATCAAGACCAAAAAAATATTCCTTCCTTACAAAATTTTGTTGATGTTGAAATTTATGAACTAAATCATGAAGAGAATGAAGATTCAGGTCCCGAGGTTCAACTATTGGATGAAAATCATTTGGTAAGTTAATTTACACAGAATGAATATGAAAAATATTTGTTGACATGGAAGTTTCAGGAAAAATTTAATAATGTGTTCCAATTAAATCAGGAGAATAAAAATGGCTTTAGATCTGGGCATAAAACAAGTTTTCAGACACCTCAGAAGAGAGCTGTAGTTATGGAAAATCAAGCACAAGTAAAGGAGGTAGAGAAAAACAAGATCATCTTGGTAGAAAATGTAAGAATGTTGAGGTAAAAGATGATATAAAATTTAAGTTCCTTCAATATTGAACAAGATATAGGAAAATTCAAGATTTCCAACCCTTTGACTGAATTAGTTAAGAATCCTCCTTTCAAGGAATCTATTATGAAAAGTTTATAGCCTTCTACTATTCTTTCTGCTACTAACATACCAAACCGCTAAGATTAGAATCCAACAATTTTCTTTTTCCCATAGGTAGATGAGAAAGCATGTTTTCCTCCTCCTTTTTATACTCCTCCTTTTTATATTACCTTCCTATTCATGATAAAATGTTGCACAAATTCCTTCTTAATTCTATGACAAAGTGTTAACATTCAGTATGCTAAGATAGATAACATTAGTATTCAATTCAATTTCACAACAATAGCATATACATGATACTTGAAAGAAACACAATCACAAGATAGACACGGATTTATCCTGGGAAACCCTCTAGGGGAATAAAACCTAGCAAAACTTCCTCAATATAGATGATCAAAAGTACAAATACAAAACCTCAAACAAGTGCTCATTCTCCTTGTAGATATCTCTCTCTCTCTATCATATGCGAATTACACAAGTGAGTGTGTGTGTGTCCAAATGAGGAGAAAATCACTCCTATTTATACTCTATCTTCCATTTGAATTTTTCACTAAGTATGGTTTCCCCAACAAACCGAACTAGGTAGAGTTACCTAGGAAGATTCAAAATAATATAATATTACTTTCTGAGGGGTTCTATTGACCCAAATTACGAAGGAGGTTTTCCCTCATGAATCTATGATGACCAAATATAATAATAACATCCCAATAGGGGAATAAAACATATTCTAACAAATTACAATAATAAAATACAATAGAATATTCTTTGAAGTTACAATATTTCAACACTTCCCCTTAACGAGAAGGGTATTCTACTGACAACAACAACATCAACTATAGGAGCAAGGAGAGAGACAATCATCAACAAAATGAAGGTGATACATCTATAAATAATTGGAGGTTTCCTTCAACAACAACAGCAACTAGAACATTCACTAGAATAGATTCAACATCTTCAGTACTAGAGCATCACATTCTACAACACTGAGTCTTTGTCTTTGATCTTCATATTCTATAGCACTTGATCCTCTACAAAAACACTTGATATTTCAATCAACAATAACATCATCAACACCATAACTTGCAACACACGTGATCACATCTCAGAGACGAAAGTATGCAGATCACTTTAGGACTAATGTCTAGTGATGATACAATCCCAACCACATCATAGAGACAAAAGTCTGCAGATCACTTTAGGACTAATTTATAGGGATGATACGTTCCCAACCACATCACAGAGAAAAAATTATGTGGATCACTTTATGACTAATGTCCAGGGATGATACAATCCTGATCACATCACAGAGACAAAAGTATGCATATCACTTTAGGACTAATTTCCATGGATGATACAGTCCCAACCAGATCACATTGTCAAAAGTATGCAGATCACTTTAGGACTAATGTCCATGGATGATACAATCCCAACCACATCATGGAGACAAAATTCTGCAGATCACTTTAGGACTAATGTCCAAGGATGATGCAATCCCAACCACATCATGAAGACAAAAGTCAGCATATCACTTTAGGACTAATTTCCAGGGATGACACAATCCTAATCACATCATCGAGACAAAATGATGCGGATCACTTTAGGACTAATGTACAGGGATGATACAATCCCAACCACATCACGAACAAAAAAGTATGCATATCACTTTAGGACTAATGTCCAAGGATGATACAATCCCAACCACATCACAGAGGCAAAATTCTATTGATCACTTTAGGAATAATGTCTAGGGATGTGTTAGGATTATTAATGCTCCCTTTTCCAATTTGGTCATATGTCTAAATCAGGAGTCATTTCTAAATTGGGAGTCCATCTATTCTATTTTTATTCACTAGCACCATTGGGACCACCTGGCCTAATTGGGGCACATGTTTTAGTTACTAAAGTGTGGGGAACACTAATTAAGGCCTATTGCCACTGATTGCACTTGCATGCATCAGTTTAAGAGCCTCCTACATTAATTCCTACATTTTAGGAGCCACTCGGAGTGTCGATACCAACCAAGGTAACTTGAGTTGAGTTGGTGACTAGTCAAGCTCAGTTAGGAGTCAATTACGTTCAGTTCTTGTCCTCTACATTCAGTTAGCACTAGGTTTGCATGACTGCATGCAGGAGGGGCACATTTATCACCTACCATAGTTAGTTAGCCTTAGTCAACATTGAATTAGACACTTGAGTTGTGTTTTAGAACTCTGATGAACTTCGATAATGATTTAGACAAGGTCTTAGTTACCTACAGTCAAGTACAGTCTAATCAATTCAATTTTCCTCATGTGGATTCGAATTGCTTGTGGCTATTTAGAAATTTTACTTCATTGTAATTATTATCTAATTACTTTTTTATTAATGAAAGCATTCATAGTTTCAAGCCATTTTTGCACTATTTCATTCTTCAATTGCTGAGTAAATTGTGTGATCTATCTTGTGAGTTGTGTGTTTGTCCACAGATCTATGTGCTCAATTTAATATGGTATCGAAGCCTTAGCAGACAAGGCACCTATCCTCCTCAAGTCTCCAGCTGGATCATTTTTTTGAGCAATTTGCTCCATTCCTACTCTGCACCAAAAGCATAAGGTTTACCACTTAATACCCCAAGTTAAGGAATTGTTGATCAAGCTTGCTTGATCAATTATGTTGGGTGTGATGAAAACCTGAAATGTGCAGGTAGTCAACCTTATTTTGTCTATTTGATTATGTGATTTACATGTTATTGGTTCTTCTCACTGCATTTGATACAAACAACTATTTCTCCTCACTGCATTCTCTACAACAAATAAATCTTCTTCAAAATGGCCTCTCCAATAGAGCCTCTCACTCCTTTCAATTACCACGAGTGGAAGGAGGAAATTGAGATGCAGCTTCGCTCCAAACAACTTTTTAGTCTCGGAATGAATACAGAGGCAGGGCCGGTTCTTAATCATGACAAAGAAAAATATTTCAATAGGCTTGATACAGCATATGGATTCTTGTGACTCTCAATCTCTCGAGATCTTCTTTTCCACATTAAAGGATTGAAGACTCCCAAGGAGGTATGGGATAAGCTTGCTTCATTGTTTGATAAGCAAGATGATATGAGGGCATATCAGCTTGAGAATGAGTTGATCTCCCTTCATCCATCCAATTTCAAAACACTAAATGACTTCTTTACAAGATTCAAGAGCTTGGTGTTCGAATTGAAGCTGTGTAAGGTTGAAAAGGAATATGATCAACTTATTCTTTCCATCCTCTCAAAACTTGGTGTAGACTATTCAGTCTTTGTGCCAACCTTTCATTTAGTGAATATCACTACTCCAAATTGGAAGATGCCCACTCTTAACAGATTCATTGAATCTCCCTTCATCCATCCAATTTCAAAACACTAAATGAATTCTTTACAAGATTCAAGAGCTTGGTGTTCGAATTGAAGCTGTGCAAGGTTGAAAAGGAATATGATCAACTTATTCTTGCCATCCTCTCAAAACTTGGTGTAGACTATTTAGTCTTTGTGCCAACCTTTCATTCAGTGAAGATCACTACTCCAAACTAGAAGATGCCCACTCTTAATAGCTTCGTTGAATCTCTCACTCATGAGCATGACAAGTTGATCTAAATGGGGATTATTAAATCTTCCAAACATCAAGCACTGGTTGCAAAAGGAGGTAAGGTAGAGAATAATAACATAAATAAAAGAGATGAGTCTCTTGTGAAGAAAGAGCATTCAAATGAGCCTTCAGGTTTGAAGAAAATCAAGAAGAATGGAAAAGGGAAGACCCTTTGTTCCTACTGTGGAAGGGGATTTCATCCAGATAGCTCCTGCATGAGAAGAAAAATTGATGAAATGACTCTTCTTCTGAAGAAACATAACATTACTACACCTGCTAGTGCAAGGAAGGATGAACACATAGAAGACACAGAATATTTATTCGAAATAGGTCATGCATTGAAGGCCAGCTGCTCAACATGACATGACTTCCTCATTGATTCTAGAGCTTCCAATCATATAGTTGCATCTAGAGAATCATTCTCCTCTTTACAGTGTTTTAATGGTCCTAGTATTCAGCTGGGAAATAATAATAGAGTTCAAACCAAAGGGAAGGGATCTATCAAGCTTGAACATGGAAGGTTCATAGATGTGCTCTATGTTCCCTCCCTACCTTCAAACCTGTTATCTGTATACCAGATGACTCATACTGGCTCTCCAAAGTGAGTGATATTTGGTCCTGACTCAATGGATATCACACATATATCTACTGAAAACATCATAGAAAAGGGTGTTGCAAATAATGCCTCCAACGCATATGAGTTCTCACACTTCATGCCATTTTCAGAACCAGTGCACTCTCAGCAGCCACTTGCAAGGGAAGGTAAAATCATTTCATCTAATTTTTTTGCTACTTCCACTAGTATTGTATATCTAGTTGTATCACTTTATGAGATTGATATTTAGGGTGATTAAGATTCGGATCCAGTCCCTACTTCCAAACTGGAAGCTAGGAAGATGACTGGAAACCCATCTGACACTCAGAAGGGAAAGACCCTTGCATTATGTCATGCAATCTTACCTCCTTCAGAGAGATGCAATAGAATCCCTGTAAGATGCTACATGGCAAGGGATCTGCCTCACTACATGCAGAATAATAGAGCTGATCATACACCTTTTCATCTAACAAGAGACGAAGGTTACATTCCTCCTTCCTTCCATCATCATTTTGGGAAAAGAACGAGAAGTATACATGCCAAGCCCTAGGATACATGTGCATAGAACATCATGCATGGTGCTCAACTACATCACATAGATTGCAGCAACACATTTTCAAGTTTTTCAAACTTGAATCCTGATTCTATCTTCTTAGTTAGAGGGAGGGATGTTTTCCCATGTGGTTTTTTCCCCAGCTCCTTGAACTGAGCAGTTACTTTACTTGATGTAATGGGTGACCTATGGTATTTGTTACCAGGGCCCATATATTGTCCAAGTTATCATTTAGGGGGAGGTCTTAGGATTATTAATCCTCCCTTGTCCAATTTGGTCATATGTCTAAATCAGGAGTCCATCCAATCTATTTTTAGTCACTAGCACCATTGGGTCCACTTGGCCTAATTGGGGCACATGTTTCAGTTATTAAAATGCAGGGAACACTAATTGAGGTCTACTACCACTAATTTCACTTGCATACATCAGTTTAGGATCCTCCTAGATCAATTCCTACAATTCAAGAGCCACTGGGAGTGTCGATACCAACCAAGGTCAGTTGAGTTGAGTTGGTGACTAGTGAATCTCAGTTAGAATTTAGTTACATTCAGTTCTAGTCCTCTACATTTAGTTAGGACTAGGTTTGCATGGATTCATGTAGGAGGGGCGCATTCCTCACCTACCATAGTCAGTTAGCCTTTAGTCAACACTAAATTAGACGCTTTAGTTGTGTTTTAGAACTCCAATGAACTCCGATAATGATTTAGATAAGGTCAGTTAACTATTAAGTCCTCTAATAATGATTTAGACGTGGTCTTAGTTACCTACAATCAAGTATTCTAATCAATTCAAATTTCTTGTGGCTATTTAGCCACTTTACTTCATTGTAATTATTATCTAATTGATTTTTTTATTAATGAAAGAATTCACAGTTGCAAGCCATTTTTGCACTGTTTCATTCTTCAATTGCTGAACAAATTGTGTAATCTATCTTGTGAGTTGTGTGTTTTTCCACAGATCTATGTGCTCAATTTAATAGGATGATACAGTCACACTACAACATCATCATCACTGCCACCCCTTTCGAACCACACTAAGATTGTCACAAAAGTATTCAAACTTCACTTGAGATAGAGGCTTAGTCAACACATCAACAACTTTCTCATCAGTGCTCACATAATAGATATTTATATCTCCCTTCTGTACCATATCATGTATGTAAAACTAATATATTTTTATGTTCTTTGACTTTTCATGGAACAATGGGTTCTTCATCATCTTTATACAACTCTAGTTGTCACATAGAATCATCGTGGTATCCAACTCTGGGTTGAATAGACCTGGCATCAATTTTCGAATCCATATGGCTTCACAACTCACAGAAAAAGATGATATATACTCTGCTTCAACTGTGCTTAGAGAAACACTATACTGCTTCTTTCTAAACCATGAGATCATGGAGGATCCTAGAAAATAAAATCCACTTGAGGTGCTCTTCCTGTTTGAGACACTTCCATCCCAATTTGCATATGTATAACCATACAATCTATATTCATTATCTACAACATAGTATAGACCAGATTCTATGATACCTTGAAGGTACCTCATCACATGCTTTGTAGCTACCAGGTGAACACATCTAGGCTCAACTAGATAATGACTCAAGGTGTTCAAAGAAAATCATATATATGGCCTGGTATTCATTAGATATGTCAACGACCCAATAATCTATTTGTACTGGGTCAAATCCACTAACTTTGACGATGCATCAGCTAACAACTTCAAGTTAATATCTATGGTTGTGGCCATGGATTTACATTCCAACATATCAATTTTTTTAATATTTCCATAGCATACTTTCCCTGGTTGAGAAATATTCCTTATGGCTTTTTCCATACTTCCAGACCTAGAAAATAGTGCATCAATACAAGGTATTTCATCTCAAATTCTTCAATGAGCTTCTTCTTGCACTCTACAATCTGTTTCTCATTTTCTATCAGAAATAAATCATCCACATACAAGAATAATATGACATGTTCCTTATCCATAAAATTAAAGTAAATGTTAGGGTCAGCTTCTCTTTTGGTAAAGCCCAATCTCATCAAAACTATATATATCTTTCCATACCAAGCTCTAGGATCTTGCTTCAATCCATATAGAGACTTCTTCAACTTGCATACATGAGTCTCTCTGTATTCAATGCCAAATACCTGTGGTTGTTCTATGTACACTTCTTCCTCAATAAGACCTCTCAAGAAGGATGTATTCACATCCATGTTGTGTAAACTCCACTTCATCATGGATGCAACTGCCATGATGGTTCTAATGGAAGTGTACCTTGCTATTGGCGCAAATCTCTCCTCATAATCAATTCCCTCTTTTTGATAGAATCCTCTGGCCATAAACATTTCCTTGTATTTCTCAATACTTCCATCCGTTGCATTCTTTATCTTATAGACCCACTTGGAAGATACCACACTTTTTCCTTCTATTTTGGGAACTACATACCAAACATAATTCTTCATTATTGATTGGTATTCTTCTATCATTGCTTCTAGCCATTCTTTCTTTTGTATAGCTTCTTCATAACTTGTAGGCTCTTGATCTAAAAGATCACACATCAAATCTACATAACAGGAGAATGGGTTTGAAATCTTTCTTACTCTTGTGGATATTTCTAGAGCTCCATAATTCTATGTTTCTTATATAATCTCTCTTACCCAAGAAAAATTTCACTTTAGTGGCATATTCATAGTGGGAGGTTCTTAAGGTTCTAGCATATCAAGGTCTTCTGGTGTTTCTTCTTCGGGGGAGGGTGCAACTTCTACATTTCTGGGAGGTACATCTTCTTCATATACTTCTTCATGATGTCACTTTTTGGATCTCTTGAGAGATGTTTCTTCATCAAGTGTTATATCTCTACTAATATCCATGTGATCGAATCCCGGAATGTATATTCTGAAGGATTTGGAGACTTCACAATATCCAAAAAATATTCCCTTCTTTTTGAAAGGGTCCAACTTGGTTCTATTTTCTTTTGGTATGTGAATATATTCTATATAACCAATACCTTGAGGTGTATCACTTTAGGCTTTTTTCCTGTGAACATTTCTTCTAGATTCTTGAATCTAAGGGCACTATGGGATAATATATTATGTACATAAACTATTGTCCTTGCTGCTTCATCCCATAGATACATAGGAATATCTTAATCATGTATCATTGTCGTCACTGCTTCCATAATGGCCCTATTCTTTCTTTCTGAAACACCATTCTGTTGTGGATTGAAGGGAGTAGTTAGTTCCCTCTTGATTCCAGCTTCTTTACAAAAGTATTCGAAATATTTTGAAGTATATTCTCCACCATTATTAGTTCTTAGTGTCTTGATTCTTCTTTCTTAATGATTCTCTATCAAGGCTTTGAATTCCTTGAATTTTCCAAATACTTCATCCTTTGCTTTCAATAAATATATCCATGTCTTTCTTGAATAGTCATCAATAAATGTAACATAAAATTCATAACCACTCAAATATGTAAATGGAATTGCACCACATACATCTGAATAGATTAATTCCATCCTACCTTTAGTCTTTGTCTCACTCTTAGGAAATGGATTATTGATATTATTTCCTTTTGCACATCCTTTGAAAATTCCTTCATGATCAATCTTCAAATATGGTAATCATGTTGTTAGAATAATCAACCCATAGTTAGCTACCTTAGACATTAATTAATCCATTTTTGTCTTATTTGCCTAGTTTCCATATTCCACCTAATGCAAGTTGTCATCTACACATCCATAGTGGTCAAACTTGATAATTTTTAGTCATGGATCACTTGGGAAACCTCATGTAATCAAATCTACTTTATTCCTAGCCTCCCTAGCACATGTCTTCTTTCTCTGCTTTATTGCCTGCTTTTTCAGTGTTTTAAGGCAATTGGGAAAGTTTGACTAGGTGAGGTTAACTTGTTTTTTGTCCTCCACATCCTCCACTCTTTTCTCCTATGAAAAGCATGTATGATTTGTCTTTCCATTACCTTTTAGCTTTCCTAATTGATTTTTCCAATTCGTGAGCTCCTAGACAATTTTAGAAACTGCTTTATGCACCTATGGGGGATTTGCTTAGATTTAGTAAGCCTGCGTTTGACTAGATTCGAATGGCATATTCATGCATTTGAATCCCTCATATAATTATTTATTGTGGTAGCCTATGACTTCGTAGGGGTGGCTATTGTACACTTATTCAATACAGATTAGTGTTCTGCTCCATTATTTAGTCTCCTTTGTGAGTAATTTTCATGTGTAATTGGCAATTGATGTGAGTGTAATTTTTCTCACACTGGGTTCAATTTACACATGGTATCAAAGACTTTGTAGATTGATTTCTCTCCTTCCAATTTGTTTTACAGGTTCGACATCATTGACTGGGAGCATTCAGCTGACTAACGAGACAATTTCTGAGCTATGGATCAATCTCAGAAGATCATCTTGACTCCATTTAATTTCTTTGAATGGAAAGCAGAGATGGAGATACTGTTGAGAGAGAAATGCCTCTACAGAGTGACTATGGCAATAGAAGTAGATCCCAATGCAGCTGCAAATAAAATAAAATGGCACAACAGGAGGGATGAGGCCTATGGTCTCTTGTGTCTGAGTATATCCAGAGACCTCCTTTTCCATCTTGATGGATTGACATCACCAAATGAAGTATGGGATAAGCTTGTTGATATTTTTGGAAAGATAGATGAGATGAGGGGACATAAAATTGAAAATGAACTGATCTCCCTGAGTCCCAATAGCTTTGAATCCCTGCAACTCTATTTTTCCAAGTTCAAAGCACTTGTTTTGCAGCTAAAACAATGTGGGATTGAAAAGAAGGATGATCAGCTGGTCTTGGCCATACTCTCGAAGCTTGGCCCTGACTATTCAGTGTTTGTTTTGACCTTCTATGCCACAAAGTTGACAGCTCGAGCCTGGAAGATGCCTAGCCTTGCAGATTTCATGGAATCTCCCACACAAGAACAAGATAAATTGGTGATGATGGGCACCATCAAACCATCCAAAGACCAAGATCTGTTTGCTAGAGATTCGAGGGTGGATTCAAAAACCAAGAAGAAATCTAAAAATCCACCTGAGCAAAAGAGAGACAAGAACAAGTCTCCAGAGGAGCCTCAAGGTTCCAAGAAGAACTACCAGAAGAAGAAGAACAAAGGAAAAATGAGCAAGTGCGCATACTGCAGTAAGGGAAATCATTCTGAGAGCTCCTGCATGAAGAAGAAAATAGACATGCTGACCCAAATCTTGGAAAAGAATGGCATCTCCCTTCCAGACAGCTCAAAGAAGAGGGAAGGAGGATCAAGTTCAGAAGACAGAGAGAGAGTTCATGCATTGGTTGCTGGCACATCAAGCTCACCTAGTTTCATCATTGATTCTGGAGCTTCAAGACATATGGTTTCAACCAAGGAGGCATTCACCTCACTTGACATGTTGAAAGGTCCACCAATAGTACTAGGAGATGACTCTCTCACTGAAAGTTTGGGCAAAGGGAGGATTGATCTTGATCATGGTAAGTTCAGCAATGTGTTGTATGTTCCAGGTTTTGCCTCTAACCTCTTATCAGTGTATCAGATGACCCACACAGGGTCTCCAAATAAGGTCATATTCTCCCCTGATGAAGTTGAGATCACAGAGATATCAAGTGGTAAAGTCATTGCAAAAGGAGTTGCAAATCATACTTCGAAGGTATACATGTTCTCACACTTCCTACCCTACTCAAACCCCTCTGCTCTTCTGATTCATGCTAGTGAGGCAAGCAAGCTTTGGCATGAAATATTTGGCCACCTAAATTACAAATATCTTTCTGATCTAAGTGAAAAATAAATGGTCATAGGGTTACCAAAGATTAAATTTTCCAAAGGAGTCTGTCAAGGTTGCATCCTAGGAAAACACCCAGAGCATAAATTTGAGAGAGCTAGTCATGAGAGAACCTATGCACCTCTTGAGTTGATCCACAGTGATGTTGCTGGCCCATTCCCTCATATGTCAATGAGTCAAACCAAATATGCATTGAATTTCATAGATGACTTTTCCAGGTATTGTTGGGTTCACTTCCTGAAACACAAGTCTGGAGTTTTTGGCCTCTTCAAAGTATTTAAGGCTTTGGTTGAAAACCAGTTTGGGAGGAAACTCAAGGTCCTCAGATCTAAAAATGGTGGTGAGTATGTCAAGTCTGATTTTATTTAATATTGTGTAGATTTAGGTATTCAGATGCAGCATTCTATCCCTTACACATCATAGTAGAATGGTGTCGCTGAGAGGAAGGACAGATCACTGAAAGAGATGGCAACATGCATGATGGAGGCTAAGACTTTGCCACCAAAGTACTAGGACGAAGCTATAAAATGTGCAACCTATATCCAGAATAGGGTGCCTCATAAACATCTTGATGGGATGACTCCTTTCGAAGCATGGAGTTGGCACAAGCCAGATGTGACCCATTTCAGGATTTTTGGCTCAAGGGCTTGGGCTAGAATTCCAACAGAAAAGAGAAAGGCTTTGCAGCCCCAAATCCAAGAGTGTCTATTTGTTGGGTACTCTGAAGATTCAAAAGGGTCCAAGCTGATCAATTTGAGCACAAACAAAACCTTCATTGAAAGGTGTGTTCAGTTTCAAGAAGAACCCCTAGCAGCAGTGGAAGTTGGAGAATCCTCTTCACCACCAGAACCTCTGAATGTAAGTGAAGAGATAGTTGAACATGCTGATTCTGATATGTATGATAATGATGATTTTATTACAGATCCTAACATCCCTACAAGGCCAAAATGGGTATCCAAGACCATTCATGCAGCTGGAGAACTAGTTGGAAATCCTAATGACCCTAGGAGGACTAGATCTCAATTTGAGAGTGTTCTATGCATGAAAGATCCTATGTTTGCTGAGAAATGCTATCTGATGGTTGAATTAGATCTTCAGACATATGAATATGTAGTAGAATATCCAATATGGCAAGAAGCCATGAAGGAAGAGTTCATCTCACTCTAGAAGAGCAACACTTGGGAGCTGGTTGATCTTCCCCCAAGGAGGAAGCTAGTTCAGTGTAAGTGGGTGTACAAGACCAAATTTGCTGCTGATGGTTCACCTCTGAATTACAAGTCCAGATTGGTAGCCAAGGGCTACTCACAGGTTCATGGCATAGACTACAATGAGACCTTTGCACTAGTGGCAAAGATGGACTCCATCAGGCTAGCCTTAGCCATTGCAGCTTCAAAGCAATGGGAAGTACATCACATGGATGTGAAGTGTGCTTTCCTGAATGGAGATCTCACTAAAGAGATATACATGCAGCATCCTTAAGGATTTTATACTAACCCATCTATTGTGTGTAGGCTAAAGAAGTCATTGTATGGGCTTAAGCAAGCCCCCAGGGCTTGGTATGCCAAGATTGATAGCTTTCTGCTATCACTGAATTTTGTTCGATGCAAATCAGATCCAAATGTCTATTTGAAGCTGATTAATGGTTCATTAATGATCATTGTTTTATATGTTGATGACCTTCTCATTACATGAAGCTCAAAGGTTGAAATTGCTTCCTTGAAGGATGCAATGAACCATGCCTTCTCCATGACAGATTTGGGGCTATTGAGCCAATTCTTGGGGCTTGATATTGCTCAAACCAAAGCTGGAATCAAGGTGCACCAGTCCAAGTATGCCTTGGATTTGCTGAACAAATTCAAAATGAAGGATTGCAAGCCAAGAAAGACTCCTTTCCTTTCAGGAGTGAAGCTTGAAGAAGCTGATTCTTCACCTATGGTAAACAATACACTGTATAGGAAATTGATTGGATGTTTGTTGTATCTTACACATACTAGACCTGATATTTATTATGCAGTAAGTGTGGCTTCTAGATACATGGATCAGCCTCATGATATCCATTGGAAAGAATCCAAAAAAATCCTTAACTTTGTTTAGGGAACACAGACACATGGGATCTTCTATAAAGCTAAATCTGATCTTAATTTGATTGGGTTTACTGACAGTGATTGGGAAGGTGACAACACAGATCGAAATTCAACATCAGGATATGTGTTCATGCTTGTAGAAGAGCTAATCATCTGGTCAATCAAGAAACAGAGTGCCATTCCACTCTCATCTACAGAAGCAGAGTACAGAGGAGTTGTAAATGCAGCAACGCAATGTTTATGGTTGCAGGGGTTACTTGGAGAGTGTGGTTTTGAATTAGAATACTCAACTACTATCTACTGTGATAATACGAGTACCATTCAAATATGTAATGATCCATTTTAGAATCAGAGAACCAAACACATTGAGATCCATATGCACTACATCAGACAGCTTGTGCATGATGGCACCATTCACCTACTCTTCTGTTCATCTTCAAAACAAGTAGTTGATATCTTCACCAAAGTTTTTTGTAAGAAGACATTCAACAATCTCAAATCACTACTGGGGATTTCTTATCATGCTGTGAAGCATGAGTGATGACAAGATTTCCAAATTTTGTTTTACAGTCCATGTTTAAGGGAGGATTTTACCACTGGGTTTTTTCCTCTTTTCCTTGGTTAAATGGACATGCAGTATGTAAAGGGTGACTAAGCCTTGTTGCTAGGCCCTATAATTTTCTGATATATTACTCATAAGTTAGGCTTAAGGGGGGGTGTTAGAATAATCAACCCATAGTTAGCTACCTTAGACATTAATTAATCCATTTTTTGTCTTATTTGCCTAGTTTCCATATTCCACTTTATGCAAGTTGTCATCTACACATCCATAGTGGTCAAACTTGCTAATTTTGAGTCATGGAGCACTTGGGAAACCTCCTAGAATCAAATCTGCTTTATTCCTGGCTTCCCTAGTGCATGTCTGCTTTTTCTACTTTATTTCCTTCTTTTTCAGTGTTTTAAGGCAATTGGGAAAGTTTGACTAGGTGAGGTTAACTTGTTTTTTGTCCTTCACATCCTCCACTCTTTTCTCCTATGAAAATCATGTATGAGTTGTCCTTCCATTACCTTTTATATTTCCTAATATATTTTTCCAATTCGTGAGCTCCTAGACAGTTTTGGAAACTGCTTTATGCACCTATGGGGGATTTGCTTAGATTTAGTAAGCCTGCTTTTGACTAGATTCGAATGGCATATTCATGCATTTGAATCCCTCATGTAATTATTTATTGTGGCAGCCTATGAATTCACAGGGTTGGATATTGTACACTTATTCAATACATATTAGTGTTTTGCTCCATTATTCAGTCTCCTTTGTGAGCAATTTGCATGTGTAATTGGCAATTGATGTGAGTGTAATTGTTCTAACACTGGGTTCAATTTATACACATGTCACTACTTTTCTCACATGGGGTATTTATTTTTAGTTGATGTGATCAAGCCTCCTATGCCATAATGCACTTGGGCTAGTGGTCTTGTGAACAAGGGTTGTTTCTGAATGTCCCTTGATTTTATATAAGCCTCCTTCTTATTCACTAATGAAAATTGCATCTTCAATTGATTTTCCTTTGGGCCACATAAGTACTTGTCCATCCATCAATGCAACCATATATCCTTTCTTATCTAATACTGAGATAGAAAGTAAGTTCTTCTTCAAACCTTGTACATATAAGACTTCCTTCATCTTCATGGGTGTTCCATAATCAATCGTGTAGCTTGCTTCACCAATTCCTTTAATAGGATATTGATAGTAATCTCCTAATGATACCTTCTGAGGATATTTATTCTCTTCAATTTTTAACATAGTTTTCTTTTGTCTCGTCATGTTCTTTGAAGCACCACTATCAATAAGCAATGTAACTTCTCCAGGTGTTAAAGACCCAGGGAGTTCAGAGAATAATACATACTCTTGTGCATCTTCTTCTTTTTCTTGTTTTCTTTGAGGTCGTTCTTCCTCTTCTTCTTCATCTTCATCTTCAGCTAGGTGTTATAGCTGATTTTACCACACATGGTGGATCACACCTTTATGGCCTTCCCTGTCCCTCTGTAGACTCTTTAGACCCCATGGACCATTTTTGTACATTCGATGTTTCCAAGATCATCCCTAAAAACATGCAATAATTTTCATATGCGACTTTTAATCCCTTTCTCACGTATATACGTGGATTTGACCCTTAAACCCGTGTACATTGGGATGTGTGCAAAAGAATAAATAATTTTGGAGTTTTCCTTGATGTGGATCCGAGTCACTTGTCTCTTGGCCTTCCATATGCCTTGAGATCGCTCAGATTTAACATTCCATTACCCCATTGAAGCACTATATAAGGAACCCTTTGGATAAATTGAAGGAGAGGAATTGAAGAGTAAGAAAACTATAGTCCATTGTTGTCAGAGCTTATACTTGAGTCTGCATCCCTTTGTTCCTTGGAGCACTTTGTGTTCTTCCCAAGCTTGCCTTTTTCTTGTGAGCTTGCTATCAAGAGATGGAGGATTGAAGTGGTGGAGGCCCAAGTGGGGGACTCAGTTTCTATGATTCACAGACGTGCCGACAGAGGTTGTCACTATTGTAATATGTGTTTTATATCAATAGAAATATATTTTCTTGTCCAATAATGTGTACTTAAATGAGTATTTCATCCATGGATACTTTTAAATGCTTATATGTTATTGATTATATATGTTAGAGTAGGTCTAACACAATTATATATAGCATGCTTGTCCTGTTTGTTGAGTGTTGAGATAGCAATTTATCAATACAAGCTGGAGTTGGAAAGCTCAACAGGGATCTGGAATAAGGTACGAATGGGTATCCTTTAGTGTTAGATGTTTTGTTTCTCTTGCATATAGGAAAGGATTGATTTTTGGAGTCAAGCTGTCTGTTGTGTTACCCCAAGCCATAGGAATTTCTCTCCATAACAGAACTGGCGACTCTGCTAGGGACGTTCCTTGTTTTTGTTTGGAGTTTGGGGGCACAATGTGCTTGATATTCTTGACTTGCTCTTTATTTTTCCTTGTTTCTATGTTGCATTTTATAGTATGTTCATCCATTGACATGCCCCTTTATTGGTTTGACCCTTGGCCTGCTTTTTACCACTATCTTCTCTGTATACGCAGGTTTTTGGCTAAAAGTCCCATACATATGCGGATTTTTGGCAAAATGTTCCATATACACACAGGTTTTTGGCCAAAATCTGCATATACATGCAAATTTTTGGCCAAAAGTCGCGTATATACACAGCTGTTCTTTAAACAGTTCTGTACATCCTCCCTTTTGGTGAGTTTGATGTTGTGGGAAGTTGTTGGGTGGGTTGTGAGTGTGGTTGGGCCTTCCTTGGGTCTGATGTTGTCTGTTGGATGCTTCTTTTATGACCAGAGACTGATTTTTCATTGTTTTTTCTTTGAAAGTAGTTTTAGTCATTTATCCTTTTTGTTTTTCCATTAGTGCATTACTCTTTTTTGTCTCGGTGTCTTGATGGGCTTGTGTTTTATACTTGCTATAGAGACTGAGAGGTTTAGATGACTTTTTTTGCATTTTTCATTCCTTCATATTGAAAAATATAAGGTAGTTGCATTTTTTTTGCATCTGTATTTGAGGAGTTACTTGCATTGGATTTATTGAATGAGAGTTGTGTTTAGGCTTTCATATAGGAAGGATTGCACTGGAATTCGGAAAGGAATATATATTTATGCATCTCATGTAGTGGCATAGCCTATTTTTCATTTGACAAAGATTTCACTTAGCATTGTTTGTGATGGTGTGCATATTTACTTCACTGCTGAGCCATAACTTCATTAGTTGCATGATCATTTCCCTTTGAGTAATTACATCCAATTAAAATCAACGCATAATAAAATGAATCAGACTCTTTTATTTTGTAGGGTGCATCAACAAGAATAGGTTTTAGGGTCTTGGAATAATTCATTGTGAGTTAATTCTCCAAGACCACTAAACAAAACAAGTAGGTGTCTGTCCAAGTGAGAGTGTGAAATTCCTTGGTATAATTAGTGTTCCTCAGGATCCTCCTCTTACAAGGGAGTTAAGCATGAGGCAGTGTCAGCGGTTATTGATTGGGATGACCCCTAGTCATAAATGAGTAGCATCAAATATATTTCCATAATTGTATTCGTATCTGGGGGCTCTTTCGAGAGTTTCGGGATTTACTACCCTGCCCATACGATCAATATTACCTGTGACTGTCCGCCTGAGCATTGATTATATTGAGGTGACCTTAGTTGCCTTACCTAGGTTATTGAGGGGGTACTTCACAGGGGTTATTTTGCAGGTCTCCCAGCCAGGTTTGGGTTGGACAGCATAGTCGCTATATGTGTTGAAGCTGAGGGCCATAATAATTGGTTACATACCTCTTCTTGTAGTGTATGGGGGTTTTGAGCCTTTCCTAGGCAAGACATGCCTGTTGCATTCGAGAGCTCACATATCCTCCCTTGGTTTGCTTGTATTTTGGTTGTAGATTTTTGTAGGAGTGTGCTCTTTGTGCACTAGTTTCCCTTTGGGATCATGGTTACTTGAGTATATTTATGCTCTCTTGAGTTTGGGTCCTTTTATTTTCGTCATGCCTAATATCCTATCACCCATCCTTGGTCCTAGTACGGACCCTGCTGTTAGATTTGGGGGCATCACAGCCCCTTACCATGCTCATAGATTTGGGAATGGTCATATTCCAGCCTCTACTCCATTTGTGGAGGAATTTTATTCCCTTCGCTCGGTCTTTACACCAGTGGTCACCCTCACGAGGGTGGTAGTGGATACATGAACATTGGGTCTACACCTTACTTTCCTTTTTATGCCCCATCATTCACCGCATTGTTTCCTTTGGGTGCAGTTGTCGTGGTCATTCATCCCTATATCCTATAGCTTGGATTATTTATTGACTATTTTGGGTTGTTTTGGACTAATATGATGATGTAGGAGACCGTTTTGAGCACCGTTTCGACCATTTTTTTGACCCGTTTGTGCCGATTTCAGGTATGATGTTTGAACTGGCATATAGGTTAGATTTCACCTTCATTTGAATTTTGCATGACCTTATGACCATTTCATTATAACCTTAGGTATGAACCCATTCTATCCTGTCATGAGACCTTCTTGTTGTTTTAGAAGTGACATGATGTGAATGGTAGAGTTTGACCTTACATAGGTGCCATAGTTAGCTCCTTGTTTGCATTTGGCTCCCATGCGGATAGTTTATCCTTTAGGGTGTGGGAGTCCTTTGTCTAGTATCGCCATGTCATTTTTCAAGAGCCTCATACTCCTCTTAATCTTTTTGCTAGCCTATTTCCTCTGGACTCCCTTATGTCAAGTTGTAATTACATTATCATGAGCTTTGCTGCCTCATTGAGACTTATGCCGACTTCCCTGACTTTGAGTATCAGCTATATAGCCCGAGCTTGTCTCATGTCTAGCCACGCAGAGCCATTTTGTATATCCTTTGCAGCTTAATTCCCTATTTTTACTGGGAGGGGACTTTCCCATGAGTGTCGCTATCTTACACGTGTGTCCTTGCATTGAGCATAGGTATGTTCTGCTGCTTGGAACTAGTTTGTTTGCCCCTTGACACTCATCTCCTCCTAGTCTGTAACTATAAAGCGATTTTATTATTTTTCAAGCTTTTCAAAATATTTGAAAATGTCCAAAAAAATAAAAAAACCAAAAATCTAGACAAGAAAAGATGTTATCTTTGGCAGTAGTCGATTTGTGTTTCCTTGGAATAGAGCACTGTATATCACATCCATTGGTTGGGTTAATAGTTTGACTTTAGGTGATGTACTTGTTTCTTTGAGTTTATCTCCATCAACTGGTTAAGCTTCCAGTCCCTATGGAGCCTTTGTCGATTCCTTCTATGTTGCAGAGATGTCCCAGTTTTGTATATCGAGTCTATGTTGCCTACCTTCAATCACCATTCACCTTTATGCTCTTGTTCGAAGGAAGTTGAAACCTAAGTCATCCATTCCTTAGTTATCTTGACTTTGCATGTAGACCATTCTCGGTACAATTACTAGTTCGTGCACATTATGATCGATTCCTTCCACATTATACAGCTTTGATGAGTACCTCGTGTTGGATGATGGGGTATGCCTTAATGCCCTCCTTCCAGTGGATTTCATCCCATGGAATTTAGATCATCTATTCTGGGATATGAATATAGAGTCATTTTTGAGTGCCTTGAGACTTGCAGTCATCAATGGCAAGTTCTCTTGCCATTGATAGTGTTTTGGGAATACATCAATGTCCCCTGATCGATGGATTCTCTCAAGTGTTCAACCTCAACACTTTTATTCACACTTGTTAGTTTACACTCTAGTAATTTGATTCCCATTTTCATTATCGATGGGTGATCTTGTGTCTATTAACGGTATACATCAATGATCGGTAATCAGACGATGGACTACTATGTTCGACCGCAACACCTCTATTCACATAGTAGGACATGTACTCATAGCGGTTTGTGTAGAAGACCCTCCAGATTGGTGGCATCTTATATATGCTACCTCCTTGATCATGCCAGTGTTCATGAGATTTCAGCTCTCGTGACTTGATTCTAGTATATGTCAGATATTTCCAGCCATTATGGAGATCTTGATCCATTATATATCTTCAATCATTATGAAGATCATAATCCCGTGTATATCTTAATCATGGAGATTTTGATCTATCTATATTGTACGTGGTGATGACCACACATGTCATATTTTGTATCATGCCTATTCATGGCCATTGTACTCTTATGTATCTGGGACTGCTATATCTACTTGTAGTTATGTGTAAAGTTTGATCATTGTATTGTATTGATTAGATGGCTGGTTCTTCCACTGAGTTCTTCATCACTCCACTTCTGGGATGGACTTATAATGTATTTCGACCATCGTATGACCCCTCTGATCTCACACATTAGGGGGCATCTGTTACAGTTGATTTTACCACACATGGTGGATCACACCTTTATGGCCTTCCCTGTCCCTCTGCAGACTCTTTAGACCCCATGGACCATTTTTTTACCTTTGATGTTTCCAATATCATCCCTAAAAATATGCAATAATTGTTGTACATGACTTTTAATCCCTTTCTCATGTATATATGCCGATTTGACCCTTAAACTCGTGTACATCGAGATGTGTGCAAAAGGCCAAATGATTTTGTATTTTTCCTTGCTGTGGATCCGATTCACTTGTCTCTTGGCCTTCCATATGCCTTGATATTGCTCGGATTTGATTCCATTACCTCATTGAAGCACTATATAAGGAACCCCTTGGATACATTGCAGGAGAGGAATTGAAGAGAAAGAAAACTATAGTCCATTGTTGCTGGAGCTTATACTTGAGTCTGCATACCTTTGTCCCTTGGAGCACTTTGTGTTCTTCCCAAGCTTGCCTTTTGCTTGTGAGCTTGCTATCGAGAGATGGAGGATTGAAGTGGTGGAGGCCCAAGTGGGGGACTCAGTTTCTCTGATTCGTAGACATGCCGACAGAGGTTGTCACTATTGTAATCTCTATTTTATATTAATAGAAATATCTTTTCCTGTACAATAATGTGTATTTAAATGAGTATTTGATCCATGGATGCTTTTAAATGCTTATATGTTATTGATTGTATATGCTAGAATAGGTCTAACACAATTATATATAGGATGCTTGTCTTGTTTGCTAAGTGTTGAGATAGCAATTTATCAATACAAGCTGCATTTGGAAAGCTCAACGGGGATCTACATCAACCGTCCAGAATAAGGTATGACTTCAGATCCTTTAGTCTTAGATGTTTGGTTTCTCTTGCATATAGAAAAGGATTGATTTCTGGAGTCAAGCTGTCTGTTGTGGTACCCCAATCCATAGGAATTTCTCTCCATAACACTAGGTTTGCATGATTTCTTTTGTTGTTGTTCCTCTTCTTGTATTCTTCTTTCTTCAATGGACAATTTCTGGTAATGTGTCCTAGCTTGTCATAATAGAAACATTGAAAGTTTGAGTAGTTTATTCTTGGATTGTTTCCTCTTGTCCTTTGGAAATTCTTTGGAGGTTGAGACTCCTTGTGGATTTCCTTATTGCAGTTATATTGACTTATTTCTCTCTTGGTATGGGTGGCTAGGGCTTTATCATCTTCTTTAAGTAGATCTTATCTATGGGCTACTCTAGCATCCTCTTGGATGTAATCTTCCCACACAATGTCGAATTTCATGCTTTCTTTTCTAGCACACATAGTCTGGATGAATGATTCCCAAGGTCTAGTGATACCATTGAGAGTAGTCATAAATACCTCATCTTCATTAAGGGAGTATCCAATAGCTTATAGTTTCTCCATAGACTTGGAGACCCTTGTGCAATAATCTTGGATGGATTCTCCTTGGCACATCTCGGTACTCTTCAATTGAGTTCTCAAATCAATCTTTGTATTGATGTTCCTTCCTTCATAAATTATGGATATGGAATCATACATATCCTTCGGGGTATTCTTGGATGAAACTTGAGAAATCAAGTGTTCTTTGATAGAATCAGCAATGATACTACATTCCCTAATTGGCTCCTTCTTATGTTTCTCATTAGCTTCATCATCTTCAAGTTCTGCAACTTTTTCCTTGATGTATTTGGAAATATTATTGTCTTCAAGAATGAGGCCAATCCTATATTTCCATGCTCAAAGTTTTTCTATTCCTTCTAGCTTATCCTCAAGCTTAGTGTTTGGGGCCATTTTATCTAGGAGCTCACCAAAAAATGAAATTTCTCAAAATGAAAATTTGACCTTAAGAGTAGATGCACTTGACTGAGGAGAATTGAATGGTGTACTTTGTTTCTGGAGATTCCAAATTTTCACCTCTCAAAATTGACTTGCAAAATTATGATCTGTAGTTTTCTGGTTTTCTGGTTTTTTCTATTGTTTTCTAGTCCAAAGTCAAACTAGGTTTTGACTTTTCCACATATATAACCACTCAAAAAAATTTAGCTAGGGCTTAGTCGATGCGTCCTACGGAGGAAAAACTTTATATGTAATCATATTTCCAAAATTCCAACTTTGACAGAAACCCTAATTTATTGTCATAGGGAGAAGAAAGTTTCACCTTGTGAAGGTTGTCCTTTTCAGGCTAGCTTTTATACCATGTTAACATTCAGTATGCTAATATATATAACATTAGTATTGTAACATCCACTCAGTATACATCTGAGAACAACAAAGTGTAAGTATAAGTAGTTAAGTACTAATCCTAGCCTCATCAAATTATAGATGAAAGTTGATAATGCTAGGATACTAAAAGCGTGCATGACTAAAACGATGATTGGGGACAAATCCACTAGGGGGAGGGATGAATGGCTAGGAAGCCATGTATTTAGATGGCGGGTGTCATCTTAAGTGTCAAGGACACTAGAGTTTCTTCCTTGGGTTATTAAAATCTTAAGCATCTCTCTAAAATAACTTTGGTATATAAATGACACAAGGTTTTAGTAGACTTATAAGGTCTAGTTAACAACATAATCAAAATATTATTATTCATTGATATTGATATATAGTATTGATATTATAGATTTGACAAAAGTGTTGTGAAATACTTTTAAAATCTCTCTCTTAAAACATTTTCTAAACAAATTTATTTAGATTTCACCCTCAAAAGCTAACTAGAAATAATTTCATTTACCTATAATATATATATATGCATAAGAAAATGCTAATTATTAAAAGCGGAAAAGTATTTAGTATTTTTTTACATAAATACATTATTCAATAAATAATAAAAGATGTGATTAATCCATCCCTTATCTAAGATAAGGAGAAATAGTATTTATTAAAATGACTATTTATTAAATGGAAATTGCAATGATATATTTTGTTATACAAATAAAAATAAGATTTTTCTTGGAGGAGGAGCGAATTTAGAGTAGAAAACATTCCAGAAAAATATGAAGAAGGTGTCTTCATCAGCGTCTGGAACCCCTCCAAGGTTCTTGTTGACAAATCTAAACCTTCTCTGCCCGGCCCAAAACGACCGTATAAAAAAATGGTTATTTCACATAGATTTGGTTCAAATGATGTATGGATTCGACGATCACCGAAAGGAGCACCGCCCAAAAAAAGGGGATCTTGGTCGAAAAGAGAGGGCAGTGCATTTATGAAAGAAAAGAGTGGTATATTCCTTTATGGAATGGTATTTAAATCATGTTTTGAAGGGGAATTGGGACACACTTTCTCTCTCTCTCACGTCATTTCTGGTCTAATTTTAGAGTAATGGTAGATTTCGTTGTTGATCTAAACTGCAAAACAAATTCTTGCGAATTACGGAGCATTGAAGGGCTATCAACATTGAATGGATTCCAACAGTTGAGTAGGTTTATTGGTATGAATCTAAACTCTATGTTGGAAAATGTAATTACTCGCAGATCCATACCTGACTCTCAGTTGACTCAGTCAGAGTCTATACCAGTCAAGATCTTGTCTATCAGTTTGACAAGAGGGAAGAGTCCACGATTAGGCAATGTAAACCAATCGAATTTATTTCTGAAGCTAATTTGTTAGGTATATAGTTATTACAATCTTTAATGGTGAGTCAGTCGACCCATGTAGATGCAAATTTTTAGGTTGCCTATAAATAGAAGAAGCAATTGTAAATTAGGTTACCAGACATTACAGACATTAGACTGTAGAGATAAATCCGGGTGAGAAAAGAGAAGTTGAAGCTCAAGATTCTGTGTAAGTGATTCATTTGAAGAGCTGAAGCTTTGTAAAAGGACAAGTCTAGACCTACATTTTTAGACCGACAAGTCTGGATCGACAAGTTTGTAATACTTTGTTATTTCCACATAGTTAAATATATGAAATAGTTTATGGTTGAATGCATGATTATTTGGCCGCACATATTTCCATATTTACTTGGGTAAATGTCTTTTATAATTACTGTTAAGTGAAAGATCAAATAACCCATAAATTTCTCACTGCATGAAAGTTCCAGGTTTTACGGCACATTGGTCAACCCAAGTCTTCCTACATATTTGGGCATATGTTTTATAAGTTCTTTGGATTTGTTAATGTGTCAATTTTTACTTCATCTTACTCACAAGTGAAAAGCATTTGTAATTTCTTAAGTCTTTAGACTAAGAAACTTACTCTGTAGATTATGACCAAAGTGAACCGACTTGAGTGGTCGGTTGAGTCAGCCGACTTGAGTGGTCGAAGAGGTCAGCTAACTTGAGTGGTTGAAGAGGTCAGCTGACTTGGGAAGTCGAAGAAGTCAGCCGACTTAGAAGTGACAAGTGGTCAAGGTAAAAACTGGTCGGTAGAACCGACAAGTAAGTCGAAGTAAATTTAGTCGAGTAGAAATACCGACTAAAATTTATAAACTTGTCTAGTAGAGAGATAGACAAGTTTCACCTGACAAGTGAAAAAGAAAAAGAGGTCAGCGTGAAAAGTGAAATTTAAATTTTAATATCGACTAAGCCCTAAACTCAAGTTTAGTCGACTTGGTTTTGGCTAACTGGAATCAGAGCAAGGTTTATATCATCCCAAGATTTAGGAAAGAAATCTTGTCTTAAAAGGTGGAAATTTAATTTTCTAAGGAAAGTTCATTAAAAATTAAAATGGCTTCCACTTCTGGTTCATTGCAAACTCCAATCTTTACAGGAAAGAATTATGAATATTGGTCTTTAACAATGAAGGATTTATTCAGAGGTCAAGATGTTTGGGAGATAGTCCAACATGGTTATGCAGAACCAGCAGACATGATAGCATATAACAATCTCACACAGGCTGAGAAAAATTTCTTGAGAAAACAGAGGAAGAAAGATGGAAAAGCTTTGTTTTTCATACATCAAGCTATGCATGAAAGCATACTCCCAAGAGTAGCAGCAAAAACTAATCCTAAGGAAGCATGGGATACATTGGAGACTTCCTATCAAGGTTTGGATAAGGTAAAGACATCCAAGCTGCAGATTTTGAAAAGAGATTTTGAATCTTTGTCCATGAAATATTCAGAGAATGTAGACACATTCTACACTAGAGTTGTTGGGTTGATAAACCAACTAAAATCTCATGGAGAACCCATAGCAGACCAAAGGGTTGTTGAAAAAATTCTTAGAAGTCTTCCCCCAAGATTTCAAAACTTGGTTGTGACCTTAGAGGAACACACAGACATGACGACATTTACCATTGATGAGTTGCAAGCTTCACTCATCAATCATGAACACACACTTAGCAGAACACAGACATCATTGGAAGGTGCATTCATAGCATAGTCATCCATAAGCCATGGTAGAGGCAGGGGGAGAAACAACTTCAGAGGTAGAGGAAGAAGTTCTTCAAGAGGAGGATGAGGCAGAAGTCCCGGAAATGTCGGTGGCAGAGGAGATAATCAGAACCCAAGTCAGCCAAGTGGCCAGAGGTTTGATAAATCAAAAATTCAATGTCATTACTATAAGAAGTTTGGTCATTATGCATATGAATGCAGGAAGAAACAATATGACCAAGGAAGGCAAAGCCCAAATCTGTTGACCAACATCAGCACTTCGACAAGTGCAATGTTAATGGCATCGACATATCCAATCGAATGCAATGTTGTTCAAGAAATTCCACATGACCTATGGTACTTGGATTCGGGCTGCAGCAACCACATGACTGGTAACTTAAATTTGTTTTCTAGTCTAGACAATTTAGTTAAAACTGATGTTACACTTGGAAACAATATCCAAGTTACTGTCTTAGGAAAATGCACTGTTGATATTCTAACCAAACAGGGGGAGAGTAAGTATATTCCTGATATCTATCATGTCAACCGTCTGAAATATAATTTGTTAAGCATTGGACAGTTGTTACAAAAAGGCTACAGAGTATACATGGAATATGAACACTGTGTGATCAAAGACAAGCGTCCAAATGACCAGCTGATAGCAAAAGTGTCAATGATAAGAAACCGCTTGTTTCCATTGGGGATAGTTCCTGACATGAAAGGGAAGACAAATTTAGGAGCTACATTCAAGGCAGAAAGTGAAGAAACAGTCGAGCTCCTCGACAAGAGAGAAAATTGCAGTGCTAATTTGCAAGCTGCATTTCAGGCAGAAATTCAGGATGAATCCTGGTTGTGGCATTTCAGATTTGGACATCTGAACTTTGGTGGGCTAAAGCTACTGCACACAAAGAATATGGTGAAAGGATTACCATTGATCGACAGACCAGAGAGGGTTTGTGAATGCTACATTTTTGGAAAGCAGCATAGAGAGACTTTTCCAGTCAGAAATTCATATAGAGCACGCACACCACTTGAAATTGTGCACTCTGATATTTGTGGTCCAATGCAGACATCATCCATTGCTGGCCGCAACTATTTTCTAAATTTTATAGATGATTACTCAAGAAAAACATGGGTATACTTTTTGAAACATAAATCTGATGCATTTGGTTATTTTCAGCAGTTCAAGGCACTCATGGAAAACCATAGTGGACATCGCATCAAGATCTTAAGGACCGACAGAGGAGGTGAATATGTTTCAAATGAATTTTTGAATTTTCGCAAAATCCATGGCATGCAGAAACAATTCACTGCACAGTATACACCTGAGCAGAACGGTATTGCCGAAAGAAAGAATAGAACCATCATGGAGATGGCATGCAGCATGTTGGCAGCCAAGCATTTGCCAAATGAATATTGGGGTGAAGCAGTCACAATTTCCGTATACATTATGAACCGGTGTCCAACAAAGAGTGTGAAGAACAAAGTTCCCCAAGAAGCATGGACATGTATGAATCATAGTGTTTCACATTTAAAAGTTTTTGGTTGTGTTGCATATGCTCATGTTCCAAATGAGCTGAGAAGGAAGCTAGACAAGAAGGGACAGAAATGTATTTTTGTTGGCTATTGAGAAGACACAAAAGCATACAAGCTATATAATCCCATCACAAGGAAAGTGATAATCAGTCGGGATGTTCAATTCGTCGAGAATGAATCATGGGATGGAACCGTCGACACAAATGTCAAGATTGTGTCGAACGTCAACAATGATGATATGGAAGAGGAAGTGATTCAAATACCACATGTAAGTCAACTGGTCGCAGCACCATCAACTCCCATGACACCATGACATGGTTCAACACAAGGACCATCAACACAAGTAGCAGCTCAAGCTACACCGACAAGTACACCAAGAGGACAACAGACTCCATCAAGCATTTAGTCAAGGTCGACATCGACAGAACCGGTGAAGATAAGAAGTTTGCAGAAGATATATGAAGTTGGTACACCTAATTCATTCTCTCTATTTGCAATATTTTCCCCTATATATGATCCACTAACATTTGAAGAAGCTGTTGAAGAAGAAGTATGGGCACAAGCCATGGATGAAGAAATAAAATGCATTGAGAAAAACCAGACATGGGAATTGGTTGATGTACCAAAAGACAAAGATGTAATCAGTGTCAAATGGATTTATAAGACAAAGCAAGATGCTGATGGGAATGTGCAAAAGCACAAAGCAAGAATGCTAGCAAGAGGGTTCACACAGCAACCCGACATCGACTTCAATGAAACATTTGCACCTGTTGCACGCATGGATACAATTAGAACACTTTTGGCCATTGCTGCACAAAACAAATGGCATGTTCATCAAATGGATGTCAAGTCGGCATTCTTAAATGGATATTTAGAAGATGAAGTATATGTGGAACAACCACAAGGGTATGAAGTTCCAGGTAAAGAGCATAAAGTGTATAGGCTGAAAAAGGCATTATATGGTTTGAAGCAAGCTCTTAGCGCTTAGTACAATCGGATTGATTCCTATCTCACTAAAAATGGATTTCACAGAAGTGAAAGTGAACCGACTTTGTATACCAAAGTCGATGAGCAAGGTAAGATGATAATTGTATGCTTGTATGTAGATGATTTAATATTTACTGGTGATTATGGCATAGCATATTTTAAAACAGTCATGGAAAGTGAATTTCAAATGATTGATCTAGGGCTTATGAAGTTTTTTCTGGGCATTGAAGTTTAGTAGTCTGAAAGTGGTATCTTTATATCACAGTCTAAGTATGCAAGTGAAGTTTTAAAAAGATTTAACATGTCTAATTGCAAGACAGCCTTAACACCAGTAATAACAGGTTTAAAACTGAGCAAGGATGATGAAAGATCCACTGTAGATCCTACATTGTTCAAAAGGATTGTTGGCAGCCTTATGTATTTGACAGTGACAAGACCAGACATTATGTATGGAGTAAGTCTGATCTCAAGGTTCATGGAGTCACCAAAAGACTCACATTGGCAAGCAGGTAAAATAATTCTGAGGTATGTAAGTGGCACAAAAGACCTTGGTATTATGTATTCAACCTCAAAAAAATTTAAACTCATTGGTTACATTGACAGTGACAATGGAGGCAGCATAGATGACAAGAAAAACACATCTGGGTACACATTTCATTTTGGTACAGGTGTTGTTTCATGGGATTCAAAGAAACATCCTATAGTAACTCTATCTTCAGCTGAAGTAGAGTATGTTGCAACGACAAGTGTTGCATGTCAAGCTGCCTGGATGAGGAGAGTCTTAAAATACTTGTCACAGAACCATCAAGAACCGACAACCATCTTCTACGACAACAATTCAGCCACAACATTATCAAAGAATCATGTGTTTCACAAGAGAACCAACCACATCGACAAAAGGTTTTATTTTATAAGAGAGTTGGTGAACGACAAGGAGATTTGTTTGGAATTTTGCAGGTCTTAAGACCAACTTGCCGACATCTTTACGAAGCCATTGGAAAAGGAAACATTCTAGTATCTGCGTAGTTATCTTGGAATGACAAGCTCTGCACAGTGAACTCTCTCATAAACACAGCATGTCTAAGCTCTGAAACATTTTGTAAATTTTGTTTTAAAAATCTTCATCTACTTATAATTAAGGGGGAGTGTTGGAAAATGTAATTACTCGTAGATCCATACCTGACTCTCATCCGACTCAGTCAGAGTCTGTACCAGTCAAGATCTTGTCTGTCAGTCTGATAAGAAGGAAGAGTCCACGATTAGGCAATGTAAACGAGTCGAATTTATTTCTGAAGCTAAGTTGTTAGGTAGATAGTTATTACAGTCTTTAATGGTGAGTCACTCGACCCATGTAGATGCAATTTTCAGGTTGCCTATAAATAGAAGAAGCAAATTGTAAATTAGGTTAGAGACATTATAGACATTAGACAATAGAGAGAACTCCGGCTGAGAAAAGAGAAGTTGAAGCTCAAGCTTGTGTAAGTGATTCAGTGGAAGAAGTCAGCCGACTTAGAAGTGACAAGTGGTCAAGGTAAAAACCGATACAAGTAAGTCGAAGTAAATTTAGTAGAGTAGATAGACCGACTAAAATTTATAAACTTGTCTAGTCTAGAGATATAGACAAGTTTCACCGGACAAGTAAAAAAGAAAAAGAGGTCAGTGTGAAAAGTGAAAATTAAATTTTAATATCTATTGAGCCATAAACTCAAGTTTAGTTGGCTTGGTTTAGGCTAACACTCTGCTGTGATTTGCAATGAGATCTAGCTATTTAGATCTAATTCCTTGGGCTTCCTGCATTTTACTTTTTAGAATTTCTGTATCAGTTTTAAAACCTCGAATGCATAGATCTAATTCCTTGGGCTTCCTGCATTTTACTTTTTAGAATTTCTGTATCAGTTTTAAAACCTCGAATGCATACGTTTCAACCTTGGATGTCGGTGTTCTATTTTATGAACTGTGATTTAAGTTTCAACCTATTTTGGCGTTCTATTTTATGAACTACGATTTCACTTTAAACCTATTTTGGCGTTCTATTTTATAAACTGCGATTTCATTGTTTCTACATATATGATTATAGTTTTAGATGCTGTGATTTCTTTATTGTGTGGATAGCTGCGTTTTCCTTAAGTAGGGATCATATTTTAGATGCTGCAATTTCTTTATCCGTGTTGATCGCTGCAGTTTCCTAAGTAGGGATCAAATTTATAAGAGCCTGAGATTTCTTTATTTATTTCGATCTATTCTCAAAACGATGTTCCTTCCTTAAACGCTGTGATTTCTTTATTTATCTGGATCTATTCTCAAACGCTGTGTCTCCCTTAAGTATGCATCTCATCTTAGAAGATTGCGATTTCTTTATCGCTTGGATCTCCTTCCAATATGTTGTGTTTTCACTCCATAATCTTAAAAGGTTAGAACATGAACTTACTTTTAAAATTCGACTGTCCCAATTGCTACAATGTCTTATCATTATCTATGTGGATATATATGCCTGCGACTGCATCAATGGGTGGATCATCATTCCACACTTGGGACTTCTTTATTTGCATGGATCATCATTCCATTACTGGTATTTAATTATTGTTTTTCCTGTGATTTCTTGAGAGTATTACCTTTCATTTTAGATGCAGGCGATTCCTGTTTGGGAAGATATTTTGTTATCCGTGTGTTTGATGATGTCTGATATTTATATGGTATGTCTTTGCTGGGTTTTCGGTAGTTCATTCATGTACGTATAAATTATCAACCCCACGATAAAAAGGAACCCTTTCCTGCATTTGTGAATGAGTCGTGAATTAATAATTCAAATTCCTTACCTTTGGAAAAGTGTTTCTTTTGATTTGTGAATAGATTTATTATAAGGTTTTATTACTTGTAGACTTTAACCTTTCATGGAAAAGTCGCATAGCAATAATATATTAATATACTTTGCACATATATATATATTGGAATTATTGATTTAACAAAAGTGAATTAGCATTTATTATATGAACATGCTTATCGTTAAAATATTTTAATCAAGATTTTATTAATATTTATGTAAAGTTAGATAGAATTAGTGGCTCACTACAAGGAAGCCACTACACACTACACATCCATGGATAAAATAGGTTGTTTCACTAAAGAAGTTAATCCATTTCGCCGCCTTATAACATATATGGAATTTTTTGCGTGTATTTCAAACTAGGTTCCATGTTAAAGAATATAAGAGTTGGTAATGGAAGAACTAGCCTTCATATTCCTTAGAAGAATAAAGTTTTAGTTGGAGTGGATTTTATAATTAAAATACTAAGATATGTAATCTCGAATTAACGATTATACATTGTCCAAAAATAGATTTACAAAAACGGTTAGCAGTCTCTCGAACCTAGTGGATTTGTTGCCGAGCTCGGGGCTAGCTTTAGAGGGGAAAACATACGTCGCATGAAGCCTATGGTTGGGAGGAAAGTTGTAGACACACTTTCTGTCACCCAAGCTAAAATAAGTATCTGTAATAGTTATCCTTGTTCATGGATTTAATTTATCTTGTTTTTAAGTTCATTATTAAACATATGTTCTTAGATTTATAAATTGATATCTAGTACTAATATGGATGTTGAGTTTCATGACTTCAAAGGGTGGCTATAGGAGTTGTGTCCGAATGGTGGAAAGGCATCACGATAACTAGAGAAAGACAATATAGACTATAGCAGTTATATATGTGCACACTTTTTAGTTAAGTTCTTTTAACATCTAAAGTATATCTAACCTTGTTGTCTAATCTACTCAAGAGCCTCATGTGTCATCTTCGATGGTTGTTCCTAGGAGATCAAGTACAAAGTAGGGTACCATGTTATCTAGCGACCACAATTTAAAAGACAGGGTTAATGTGTAAATAGTTATCTCATTCCAAAGATAATCTTATTGGGTTCGCTTAGATTTCGCTGTCAATAACTCATGGCATCTCATGGAGAATCAGCAGTGGGAGGAGTTAATGTCAACGTTTCAAGCCAAGTGTGGCTCATCTTTAGGACATAGTGATGCCTAGAAGATTATTCATCTTTCAAAGATGTATTAATACAGGAAAAAATCAATTAAGAGGTGCTTACTAGGTCTTGGTTTGTCGGTTTGGTTTCTGTGTAGTTTTTAGGGTTTTCTTTTATTTTAATTTTTAATTTCTATTTAAAGTTTCCTAAGTTTTAGTAAATTATTATTTTTTTATTTTTTTATGATCATGTTCAATCTAAGCAGTTTATTTGATAATTCATTTTAATAATATTTTAGTTTTTTAATAATGAATTTTATATTTTACTTTAGGTTTATTCTTTTAATAATTACATATCATTTTTTATTTTAATTGTATTTTAAATTTATTAATAGAATTTAATCTTAGTTATAGCCTATTTAATATTTTAAATAAGCTATAACTAAAGTTTTTAGGTTTTTTTTTTTTTTTTTTTAATTTTTAATTTCTATTTAAAGTTTCCTAAGTTTTAGTAAATTATTATTTTTTTTATTTTTTTTATGATAATGTTCAATCTAAGTAGTTTATTTGATAATTCATTTTAATATTATTTTAGTTTTTTTATAATTAATTTTATATTGTACTTTAGGTTTATTCTTTTAATAATTACATATCAATTTTTATTTTAATTGTATTTTAAATTTATTAATAGAATTTAATCTTAGTTCTAGCTTATTTAATATTTTAATATTAACATTAGTTTAGTTTATTAGTTAATTAGATATATTGAATTTTAGTTTATTAATTTATTTAATTTTAGTTTAATGATCAATTATAATTGTATTTATGGTTCAATAATTTAATAAATTTAATTTTTAATTTTAATTTTAATTATACTTTTTAAATGTTATTAATTTAGTTTAATTTTAAATTTAATTTAGTTTTTATTTTATTTAGTTTTTATTCTTAATTTAAGTTTTATTCTTTTTTTAAGTATTTAGTTACGCTAGGTTTAATTAGTTCTTATTTAGTTTGGTTAGGTTAGGTAACTAGGATCGGCTAATAGAAAGACCGTCATCTCTATTTAGGAAATTAGGGTTTTTAACTATCGCAATTGCTTCTCTAATTATTCTCCTTGACCAATTGTCAACTTGTGCTAGCACCTGCATATCTTCGATTTTTATTGGGTGCTTCGTGTTGTGAGAGTGCTCTGCTAAAGCCCGCTTATGGGTTCTATTGAGAGGGATGTCAGCACTGTTCTCTTTAACCCTAGTTCGAATGGACCGTCCAGTTTCTCCTATGTAGGCTTTCTCATATTCACAAGGAATCAGGTAAACCCCCTTTTTAAGACTGGGGTCAATCGGATATTTTACTGACCTTGGACAATCTATTGGTGTGAGGTTTTCTATGACTAGAAAATTGTGAGGTTATAAAGAAGAATAATTGGTAGGAGTCTCATTGCCTCATTTTGGTATGTGATTGTATAGGATAAGTGATTATAAAACTAATGTGTGACATTAGAACAGGCTTGTACCCTTTCTTGTCATTTCAACAAAAGGATAATGGTTATAATTACTTAAAAAGTATACATGTGTATTCTAATTATTTCGTAATGATGAAATGCATTTCTTATTCCAGTGATCTTTACTATGGATGTTAGGATACTTTGAGTGTTTTTTATAAAAGTTATACTTTAATGTGATCGAGATTTATGAGATAGAGGTATACTTTATATGCATGGATACCTTGACAATCTATTTCATTTTGATATATGGATTTTATGAGATATTGAGTGTAATATTAATATATGTTATTACAAGTAAAATTGTGCCTTGGCATATGAACGTCATATAAAAAAGAGATATGAAGGAACCCTTATAAGGTATGTGGTTATATTTATAAAGGTATGCAATTATATATACGTAGACCATGTGTTGTTATTGTTGGAGCAAGGTCCCACAGCTACAGGAAAAGCTGCTATTTTTGGTAGAAGATGGACAATTTTTTGAGGAAAGACAGTTTTAGCGATGCCGATAAGCTAGCGATATAAGAGATACGATGCGATAAAGGTACGATGCCATAGCGCATTTCCCGCCGTGGATCGCGGGCCGAAAATCTTGGCCGTCAGAACAAGGAAGTCAAAGGAAATAGTACTTGAAGTGGCTGAGAAGAGAGCTCAACCACTGCATTTAAGGCAACGACGATGACAGGAGGGCTCAGCTACCCTCATAAATGGAGAAGGAGCAATGGGCTGAGGTATTAAAGATAAAGGACATAAGGGGAGCGACCGAGGAAGCGGCGCCCATACCCGCGATCAGTGCCGAAAATTGCGGAAGACTACAGGAAGACTGCAGGGTGACCAGTAAGTGGTGGTTCAAAGTACAGATATGCCGACTGTCATAGTTAGGGTTTTGGGTTACTATTGGGATAGACCCATAGTTTTGTATCACGGTGAGACCTTCGGTCCACCTATTTTAAGCATGTATTTTGTATTATGAAGGGTTGGTTGGTTGGGTTGTGACTAGTTGTCGTCGGTATTATGAGACATTGAGGAAGAGTCGAGCTCTGGTTCTGTCGTTAAGTCTGTAGTTATCTTACTGTAACTAGTTGTCGGCTCCTTGAGCATGAATGTAACAATCCGCAGGGATTGAGAGAGAGAGGAAGGGTATATTGTAAGAAGAAAGAATTATAGGAAGAGAAAAGATCTAAGAGAAGGGCTCCCAGCTGTGTGCGTGGATTTTCCATAATAGGTTGCAGTGGAACCGTGTTTACTCTCTCAAGATATAATATAAACACAGTTCCCATGGACGTAGCTTCCCCCTAGAAGTGAACCATGTAACATCCCTGTGTTGTGCGACTGTTTCATGTGATTGTGCTCTACTTATTTGCTATCTGTTATCCGTTACATGAAATTTGCTTATCAGTTAATGAATGTATGTATGCTATCCTTCAGTTTACAGTAACATAGAAGGTTAAATGCGAGTTGAATGTGTCGAGTATTCTGTATATGAGTTTATCAGTGCTTGATTCACGATAGCTAACAGCTACAGTGTTAAGTGACTTCTGTATATTTAGTCCAGCGAGTTGAGCATAATTGATGTTAAGCATGTTAAACTGTAGGAGCTTAAGTGAAGTTTTTTAACACCCTAATGAAGGTTAACTGAGCTATTATACCCAGGGAGGAAGCCTCTGGACCTTGAGAGTTGATGAGCATATTGAGTTTTACTGTAGGAAATATCGCAGCATAGAAAGACGATATCGCACTGTCGGGGGAGCTGCGGTGTGAGATATCATAGGTTAAGAGTTGAGCAGAAGAGAAAGTTTGTGCATTGTCCTAGAAGATGCGATGCGATAAGAGTCATCCCCATAGCAGAGTTAGCTAGGAAGAGAGAAACAACCCTTGCTGAGAGATTTAGCTGGTTAATTAGAGTCAAGAGGACCTAGGATGCTACAGAACCTGGTTGAGGAAGCCTGATTCTTCAACCACCCCATCTAGGATCACTTCGGGTGAGACTTCAGGCTGTTCTGCGGTCTGTTGCCGAAAGGGCCAGTGAGCTAGGGGTTTTGTTGGTACAATAAAGTAAACCCGGGTCTTCCTAGTAAGGCCAATAGTTATAGTGTTAGTATGTACAAAGAAAAGAGTTTATCTTGAATTCTTTTAAGTGGTCAAGAAATCTATGGTAGTTCTTTTGTTTATAAACAATGCACATATATATTTCCCTGGAAATTAATGTGCCAAGACAATTAGTCTGTATCTTGATGAACCATGACATAAGGATGAAAATAAGGAACCAAAAGAGGATGTTTATTTAAGATGATCATGTAGTAAGAAGTATGATTCTTATTATTATGCTTAGGGAAAATATTTTCTAACAAAGTTTTATTTTTTTTACACAAAGTGGTACTAACAAGTTAATTTGGCATATGGTTAACATTCTTTGGAAATTGATGAAAGACGAGAGCATAATATATTATGCATGGTAAGCATATGGTAAGAATCTGAATAAAGATCAAGGAATCATGAACATAAATATTTAAATCATGAGTAAGAAAACAAGTGAACCTATTTGTTGTTATTTTGTTGTATGTTGTCATTATCAAATATGCAAGAAACAATAAATGATTGATCTCTAAAAGAAATTTCCTTGAATCAAGCATGAAGGATTGAGGGGAAAAGAGCCTCTTCTCTAAGTGAACACCAAGTGGAAAAATTGAGGATCCATATCTACTTTTCTAAAGTAATTTTTCCTGGACTCAAGCAGGAGGCCGGGTGGAAAAGAAATTCCTGGACTTAAGCGAGGAGGCTTGACGGGAATTGTGAGAGAGTTGATGATATCAATGGAAATACCTAAGCACAAAGTTTGACATCTGGAAGATAGGACGTTGTTTGATGTTTTTGAGGGGAAAACTTTTGACTAGCAATCAAAAGGGAGAGTAACCCCAAAGTTTAGCATGTAATTATAATTAGTGTCAAACCTCGAGAGAGAGTTATGTGATCAGCAGAGAGTTGTTAAAGATGAAAAATTCAAGGGAGAGTTTGTTGATCAACAAAAGTGTTGTTGAAAGTTGTTCAACTTCATGATGTAACAATAAGACACATAGTAACGATTTTCCTAGTAACTAGACCGTCGAATGTCTTAATGTGTGAATTATATGAATACTTGAGTAGGAAAAAAATCCCCTCAAGGGTGAGGATGAATGACAAATTTTAAAAGGTTACTGTTGGGCCCAGAAATGGCCCCTTTTTTACCACTCTTATCAACCTCTTTTTGCCTCATCCTACCCTATTCTGCATGCTAAGCAAATGTTTTTCCCTCCCGTGAACCCTCAATTCATAAAGGTATGGTTAATTATTGTCTTATTTTATTTATGCTTAGGATTGTAGTAATTAGGACCTTACATCTTAAATTATGCTAATATATGATGGTTTTATAAATATATTTGGAGATATAGAGGATACATGTGTAGCGGGACAAACATGCCAAAGGAGGGATGGATATTCATTTCTAAAGCTAATCGCCATCCATTCCATCGTTTCCCAAAGAACGCGGTCCCAGTGTATTAGTCCATGCGAGATGTACAAGGGTAGCTGCAACAGATTGCGACAAATTTGGAGGCAATAGTACAGTGCTGCTCAAGAGTAGCTGTAATCCACGAAATATCTTCTCAATCAATCAAGATCATTATTTCTGGCTCAAATAAAAGATTCCCTATATATGCTGCTTTCATCTTACCACGACTGTGACAACTTATTATAATTAGGGCAACCTGAAGATCAGATATCTTCATGGTTGCTTGATAATAGGAGAAAGAGGTTATGATTGTAATGGCATAAATATGGGAAACCATTCTGAGCGAGGGGTTGAACATTTAACTAAATTATTGTATCAGCTATGATTAAGGTTGCGAGATTCATCTGGCCTTTTTAATACAAGGAGTTTACTTCAAATCTCGATGTTTTAACGTGTGTTATTTCTAGCATCTCTGTGTGAAGGTTGGGCCCGCCTTTCCACACAGATTGCTGAGTTAATTAGGTATTTATTTTGTTGTGTGATTTTGTGATAATTTCCTTTCTTCATAGTAAGTTGCAACAGTTATTGATTTACAGTGTGTTATTGGATAAATAGTAATTCCATTTCTTGTAAGATTGTAGTGGTATGGTGTGTCAATCGACTACATAGGAAATTGTCTCTTATGCAACTGTATGATAGCTATAACAACCCTGTTCATGCCTAGTTCTTTCAATTTCTCTTTCCGTAGATCTTTGCAGTTCGTTCCTTTGCTTTTATAGTTACAGAATTTCATTCATGTACTTTGAATTTCTAGAATAACTAAATCAAGATAATTGGGTGGATCATTAGATGGTTTGGTAATCAGGATTGCATTTTCTGCAAAACTAATCTAGATATTATTTCCTGAATCTTTCAATTCTAGATTAAGAATCGGATAAAGTACTTGTGGTTGTATTCTTGAGAAAGTAAACTAGATTAAGTGGATTATGGGATGAGTGTGGCTGAACAAGAAACTAGGACCATTTACCTACATCAACTTAGTGTTTAAAGCATATATAGTGCATATTATCCTTGAAATAAAAGACTTCCTTGGGTTGACAATTTATATTGAACACTCTGTATGTTATCTTTAATTAACTTGCCTATAGGGGGGCCAACATTTTGGCATCGTTGCTGGGAAGGATAAGTATTAGACACTATTATAGCTGCATCCAGTAATTGTCTTTATTCAGTCTTCCTCAGTTTTTTTTTTTTGCATGTTTTGGGATGCATGAATACAAGAAGGGTACAACATGACCATATTATAAATCCTAGAACCCCATAGAACACTAAAGTTGTAGGTGGTCGAGGCCGTAGGAGAGGTCCATAATTAGGAAGAAGAACATTCATTGATGATCTGGTTCATAGAACGAATTCTTCCACTAGGCCTCATTATCAAGAAACACCCATTAGAAGAAGCCTTGCCAACCCTGGATTGGCAGCATCAGGCTCTATAGTGGAGAACACATGAGGAGCTACAACACCCTCGAATACCCATGCAGAGGAAGACAGAGTTGGTACTGCAAGATCAGTTGATCGAGATATGATCTATCACATTAACGGGAAGGTTGTGATTGAAGAAGAGTGGACACAGTTCCATCAGAAATTCATCGATCAGTGGAAGAACGAAGAGGATAAAACATAATAAAAATATGAGTAACAAACACGTTTCCAAAGAAGAAGAGGCAATGGGAGAAAATCATCATCATAAAGGTAATTCCATGTCGGAAGGGATGGTGGCTACACTTCAGCTCCAAATTCAACAACCAAAAGGGATATCCCCCATGAAAAATATATCGCCATCGGTGTTGCCTCGCTTTTATGGAAAAGCAGTAGAGGATCGAGATGAATTTATTTTTGAATTTGATATTCTCTGTCATAGCTATGACTACACCACCAATGCACAAAAGTTGAAACTCTTCCCTCCCACTCTGAAGGACAATCCATTACGATGGTTTATGAGCCTAGGAGGCGTAACTATCACTAATTGGTATAGGATAAAACAAGTGTTCCTGGAGAAATATTAGGAGTATTGAAATACCAAGGATAAGAGAGAAGAACTGCTTAAAATGGTACAGAAGGACAATGAAAGTATGGAATATTTTGTTGAAAGGATTTTATATAATGTGTAGAGAGTTGGGCAGACTAATATGGGGTTAGATGTGCTCAAAATAATCCTACTTCGTGGGATTAGGGATGATTTCCTAGATATGTTAAACCTGTTAGGAAAGGGGGATATCTCCAAGGATTCCTTCGTGAAAATCATGGAACTGTGAAAAAGGTACTCCAGGGGATATTCCAAGAATAACAGGGGGGACAAATGGGACAAATTAGAACGTGGTGTCTTTGAAAAAACTCAGAAGTCATCTAATGGAGGAGCCACCCGTGCAGAGATAGGAAATATCCTTGAAAATTTTAAAACAAAAATGATGAGCTCCATCTCCTCGAAAATAGATGTCCTAAGGGAAAAGCATAAAAAAGTAGTAGAGGATCTCACGCTAGGTGTATTCTACCCTAGATGTAGAAAGAACCACCCTCTGAAGGAGTTCCCACTCGAAAAGATAGAAGTGTGTCAATTGTATGAGCTGAACCATGACACAAAAGAATGCCCATCCCTACCTCAAGTGAAGGGTGTTCTACATGCATCAACTCCAAAGGTGGAACCAACTTACTTTATTGCACAAAAGAAGCCCTGGCAACCTCGAAATCAAGGTATGACTCCAAATTCATTTCCATTTTAGAATAACATGAATACTTGGAATAATATGCAGCACATGAATACACAATTCCAGTCATATTATTATAATCCTCAATGGTACCCCTCTCAACCTTCAATGCAAAATTTTAACTCCTGGAACCCCTGGGTTCAACCACCACACCAACCAAATTCTTGGTATCCTGGATGGAGGAATTTCCATCCAGGGAACTAGTTTCCTCGACAACTTCCACATAAACCATTTTCTCAACAACCATACCCTCCTCAATATCCTCAGCCTTATTCCTAGTCACAGCTGCAACTCCAGAACAATGCTGCCCCCAATATGTCAAGACAACCTCAGCTACCTGCTCAACCTAATCCTAACCTAAATAGTAAAACAGTCCATCAATTTGAGACTATCAACATGCCTGCTTACTCCCTTACTCCTGTACCCTGCAACGATATTCACTTACGATCAGGAAAGGTAGTGGAGCCTTTGATCATTCATTGAGGATGTTCCATCCCCTGTGCATGAAGAAGGGATGAACCCATATTATTTATCCAATGAAACCCCCACCATTGAAGACGTTGAACATCCTACTAATATGTTGGCTAAAACACAGAACAATGCATCTATCAACACAACCTACCCAGCTGATTAGTGAACCACCGTACCTTGAAATATTAATGTTACCAAAGGTAGTGGGACAACCTCAGTTTAACCTCTTAGGAGAGCTAAAAAATATTTATGTTAAAATTCCCCTCCTTTAGGACCTCGAAGATGTACCCATCTATGCTAGAACTTTTTGGGACCTGTGTACAAGGAAACCAGGAAGGAAACCCAGGGATCCCCCCACTATTCATGTCATAGGGAAGCTATTTGCATTAATAATGGGAAAAACCCTCTTGGCCAAATATGACAACCCTTGGGAATCCCACTATCACTGTGCAGATTGGGCATACACAGATACCCAACGTACTGGTAGATTTAGGAGTAGAAATTAACGTTATGACTATTTAAACTGTAAGAAAATTTGGGCTCACTAATATCAGTCCAACTCCCACCATTTTAGAACTAGCAGATAGGTCCACTATTAAACCTGAAGGAATTTTTGATGATCTCATTATCTCAGTTGATTCTTGGGAGAACCCTGGTGACTTTTTGGTTTTACAACCTAAGTCGCAGCTAGGAGAACACCCATTGATCATGGGAAGACCTTGGTTAGCTACAGTTGATGCTTGCATCAGTTGTCGATCTAGGTCTATGACCATATCAAGTGGCACTGAGATAAAGAACCTCACTCTCTATCCTCCGGCGTGATCAATGTTAGAAGCTAAAAACCTGTTATGGGTGGAGCCAGAAGAAGAAGAGGGCGTTCAACCATTATTAACAATAGGGAAGGCCTTAACTTTTAAAGATAAAACTGAGGATGATGCCATTAATAATTTCATCAATGAACCCACTTCTGTTAATAAGAAAATTTATCAGATCCCGAATACTACTCTAGGTGAAGAGGAACAAGAAAATATCATAGAAGAGGCATTAGTCAGTGACACTCATATAGTTCTAGTATTGAAAAATTTGAAAAGTGTTCCTATCGAGGTAGAGTCTAGAAAAACCCTAAATATTAATCCCATCCTTTCCCTAGATGAACAGAAGCGCTTGATTAGTCTCCTAAAAAAAAGCAAGAGGGCATTTTCTTGGGAGTACAAAGACATGAGGGGTATCCTCTCTAATCTATGCACTCATCATATTTATATCAAAATTTACTCTTGTCATGTGTGCTAGCCTCAATGACGAATGAACCCCAATATTAGGGACATAGTGAAGGAAGAAATTCAGAAACTCTTGGAAGCAGGATTTATATATCCCATTTCAGACAGTGAGTGGGTGTCTTCACTCATAATAGTACCCAAGAAAAATGGTAAATGGAGAGTCGGTGTGGACTATATAGAGCTTAATAAGGCAACACATAAAGATCATTTTCCTCTTCCTTTCATCGATCAAGTACTTGATACCTTATCTAGGAAGAAGTTATTCTCCTTCTTGGATGGGTTTAGTGGGTACAATCAAATCCAGATTGCTCCTGAAGACCAGGATAAAAATACCTTCACCTGTCCCTAGGGAACTTTTGCATACATAGTGCTTCCATTTGGCTTATGCAATGCACCAACAACATTTCAAAGAGCTGTGATTGTCATATTTTCATAATTAGTTAATGATAGACGAAATTTTTTATGGATTATTTTACTCCTTATGGCAGAGATTTTGAAGAAGCATTGAAAAATTTGGAAAAGGTTTTGACTCGCTGCAAACAGACCCAACTCTCTTTAAGCACTGAAAAGTTCCATATGATTATGCGTGAAGGAGTGGTGTTGGGGCATTTCATCTCTGTTGATGGCATCCAGGTGGACCCCTCAAAAATCAAGGTAATAAAAAATATACCTACTCCTGTAACTCAAAAAGAAGTGTGAAGCTTCTTGGGGCATGCAGGATATTACTAAGATTTATAGAAAACTTTTCCAAACTTGCCTCTCCTTTGTTTTCACTATTAATGAATGATGCGCAATTGATTTGGAATGAGGCATGCCAGACAACATTTTTTAAACTTAAGGAGAAGTTGTCCACATCTCCTATCCTAAGAGGACCCAATTGGACCCTGCCTTTTCACATTTCTTCAGATGCTTTTGATACTGCCATTGGAGCAGTTTTAGGATAGCAGGATGGTCAAACACCTTATGCGGTTTACTATATTAGTATAAATTTAGCCCCTGCTGAACTTAATTATATTGTTACCAAGAAGGAGTTTTTAGCTATTGTTTACTCCATTAACAAATTTTGACATTATATCACTGGATATCCTACATTTGTGCACACTGACCACTCAGCCATCAAATATCTAATGAATAAACCTATTACCAATGCCAGGGTAACTAGGTGGCTATTATTATTGCATGAATTTGATATGACCATTATAGACATGCCTGGAAGAGAAAATGTTGTCGTTGATTTCTTATCTCATTTTATTAACAGTGATGATCATTTGCCTGTTGAGAACTCTTTTCCAAATGAACACTTATTTGCAGTTTCAGCTCACTCCCCTTGGTATGCAGATGTCACTAACTACTTGGCTGTAGGAAAGCTTCCAGCACATTTGTCCAAAAGAGAAAAGAGGAAAACTATTCAACAAAGTGCCAAGTATTGTTGGATAGACGGCCATCTCTTCTACACAGGCCCTGATCTTGAGATCAGAAGGTGTGTAAGAGAAGATGAAATATTCCATATTTTGAAGGCCTGCCATGATGAGCCTTGTGTGGGGCATTTTGCAGACAGGAGGACATGACACAAAGCACTGAGAATGGATTACTATTGGCCAACCATTTTTAGAGATGCAAAAAGATATGTCTAGTCTTGTGATAGCTACCAGATGATGGGCCAACCCAATAGATTAGATCAAATGCCTCTTCAATCACAATTGGTGGTTGAACCCTTTGATAGGTGGGCCTTAGATTTTTTTGGTCCTATCAGCCCTCATTCTAAGGAAAAATCCTACATCTTGGTTTGTATTGACTACATGACGAAATGGGTAGAAGCTGTGGCTCTGGTGAAAGCTAAGGATCAGGCTGTGATTGATTTCCTGTATGGTGAAATATTCACCCATTTCGGGGTACCCAAGGAATTGGTTACCGATGGAGGACTGAAGTTTGTGTCGCATCAATTCGAAGCTCTGCTACGAAAGTACCATATTCAGCATAGGATAGCTTCACCATACCATCCCCAAGACAATGGCCAAGTGGAAAGCACTAACAAATTTATTGAAGCTATCCTTACCAAGACAGTCAAGAGCTATCGTAGATATTGGGATGATAGACTTATGAAAGCATTGTGGGAATATCATACTACTTGGCGCAACACTACGGGTTTTTCTCCTTATGACTTGGCATATGGGAAAAGTGTTGTCTTCTTGATTGAATTTGAAATTAAGACTTTGAAGACAACTACGAAGGTGAACTTGGATGTAACCGAAGCTCATAAGAGAAGATTGAATCAATTGAATGAACTTGATTATAACTGTTTAGCTACTGTGGATCAGACATTATTAATCTAGCAACGAAGATCCAATTGGAACTATCGATTAATCAAAAAGAAAGTCTTATGCGAGGGATATTGGGAATTATTATATGGTTCAAGATTCAAAAGGGACTTCAAGGGTAAATTATGCATAAGGTGGTTGGGACCATACTTGGTAGATAGAGTATTTGATAATGGTACGGTCCGCCTGGTAACCATTGATGAGAATCATGCACCATTATTTGCTAATGGTCACAGGCTACGAATGTACCATAAGCCCATTTCAAAGAACGCATTCACATCACAGATTGCAGCTGATCCAAACTATCAGTTAGAACAAGGGAAAGAATTTTTCTCTGCCCCTGTCAATCCTTAGTTATCACTGTAAATATTACATGAATTTTTGTACATAAATAAATCAACCCTGATTTCTTTTTTTTACTGTTATTGTTATGTTTTTCATTTGCACTTGATCCATTTAAAAATAAATAAATGTGCAGGGAAGCTCCTAAGGAGCGGTGGTCATCATTGGGCCTATTGACTAGGGTCGTCCTTCTGTAACTTCCTGCACTGGAAGAAAAATCCTTCAATAAATCTGTTGTAGCTATGAAACCATAAAAATTCTGCCTTTACCCCATTTCATGCAGCTATAACACCGTATCTTTCCGCCTTTATCTCATTCCATACAGCTGAAACACCGTAAAAATTCTTCCTTTATCCTGTTCCATGTAGCTAAAACACCGTAGATTTCCGCCTTTATCCCGTTTTGTGCAACTGCAACACTGTAAAATTTTTGCCTTTATCCCGTTCCACGCAACTGCAACACTGTAAAACTTTACGCCTTTATCCTGTTTCATGCAGCTGCAACACCGTAAAACTTCTGCCTTTATCCCATTTCGTGCAACTGCAACACCGTAACTTTCTACCTTTATCCTGTTCCATGTAGCTGCAACACCATAACTTCCCACCTTTATCCTGTTCGATGTAGCTGTAACACTGTCAACTTCTGTAAGCTTAAAGCCTTTTTTCGATCCTGGCAGCTGCAACACCATTTTACTTTTGTCCACTTTCACCTTTTTCGGCAGCTGCGACTCCGCCACAACTGGCTAATTTTTCTATAATCCAAGGCCGCGACTTTGCTAAACTGTTTGATTTCTCTATGATATGTGGCTATGAATCCTCCATTATTGGCATAATTCTTTGCAAACATGGTTAGCGACTCCTCCAGATATGGCTCTGATTCCTGATGCTGGCGATTCTACTTTATACTCTAGCATTCATCATGCTTTTGACCAATTTGACATGATGGTTTTGGTTCTCTGACAGAAAATTTCATTACAACATACCTACAATAATGATTACACTTAAATGGCTGCACTTCACACGCTCTACTATTGTCGAAAGGTCACCATCCATCGTGTATTTTTGAAGGTATGGTTTTGATTATCTACTTGATTAGGTATTAACTAGATCTGACAATATTAATCATACCTTCCTTTCTATTCCCATTATTACACCTCCATATCATTAACTATCCACTCATGTGACTTAATGACCATTGATGTTACTTTATAACCACAACCTTTCTTAAGCTGGGATAAATTTTAAATAGTCCGATGCTTTGAACATTCCTAATTTACCCAACTCCACTCTCAGTTGTTCATGCATACTCTGTGCTTTAACCTCCATTGTACGAATTTGTAATCTGTTGGACTGCAACACACTTCTGAAGGAAAACAACATGGGGATTCCAGCTCGGCATGAACCTCCAAACATGCGAGAGCTCAAAATAAATTCTGAATTTTTCACTATTTTTCAAACTACAGGCTAGACTGAATTCTTCCAATGTTTGAATGGGTTTCATCGTGAGGCAGCTCTACAATTCCCCTTGAACCTTACAGAAACCCACTCAAAGGTTTGGGGGTTATGTATTGAAGTCTCTGAAGAAATAGTGGCTGAGGTCACTATCCTTCCTCAGGTGGGCAGAGCTTGGTTTGGATGAATAACCCTCAATCCTACAGTAGTACAATATTTTCTTAGGGAAGGGGAGCACATTCAACCGTCATGGAGAGGGATAGCGTTGCAATCATTGCCTCGGCAATGGAATCAAGTAGCACTTTTCCTCAAGAAGTATATCACCTGTGAAGGTAGGTACCAAATGGTCTATCACTCTAAATTTCCTTTATTATCTCATCTCCATCACAGGGCCTTGCTAAAAATTCCATTTTATTTATTTAATGATTTACGTCATATGGTGGGGTTTTTCCAAACCGCGAAGCATCCAATCTCTTCCCTTACCCACCATGGCCCCATTAAATTAATAATTTAATGGGCCCTTTCTCAACAAAACCAAACATGGGAGCAATTTACAGGTCAAGTTTAGGAACACGTTCTTTTGGCTGGTGTTCCAATAGAAAAGGAAATAGAAGTACCTGTACTCATGGGGCCTGTTCAAAACCAAGAGGATCTTGCCAATCCATAGTTGGGGGGGAATGTAGAGAAATAGGAGGTTCTAATTCCCTCCAATTTAGGGGGGGGGATGAGACAGGATCAGAGGATTAGTCAGGAGATCAAGAAGAACAATTGGGAGAGAATGTACAAGAAAACCATGTGGAAAGACTAAATAATAGGGCAGCTTTGACAATAGAGGCTGAACTTGGAGCAGCATTAGATGCTGCGACAGTTGAAACTGAAGATGTTAGAGCTATGATAACAGAAGAAAACATGAAGGTGTTGAACATTGAATCTTCCCCTGAATGGGGAGGAACCCTGATTGAGGAAGAACAAGAAAATATCGAAATAGAGGATATCCCTTCTACATTAGCTACAAATCTAGAAGTTCCAGCACCACAAAGAAAAGAAGGAGATAAAAAGATGAAATATGAGCATCACCTCTAATAAGATTAAAAAGAACCAGGTCAGTTACAGCAGCACAGGCAAGATGGGTGACCCTAAAAGCACAAATCGAGTTCCCCATTCTGAGACCCAAAGCAAATGATGCCCCCAGGAACCGACTGTAGAAGAACCTCAAATTGAAGAAATTTTGTATGAAAATGGGCTATTAAAGGAGGAATTACAATCACTCTGGAAGGAATTAGAAAATTGGATGAAAGCGTGCAGGAAACAGAGTGAAAGGAAGATGCACAAATTGGTTCAAGCTACACACCAATTAGAGGGATCAACTCCTGCTCAGGTTGGTGATGAGGAAGAAAGAGTGGTTTGTCTTATGTGTGGAGAAATATTTAACGAGTCAGGTTACAAGGTCATAGTTCATGCCTTCGTAACACAACAACCCGCACCTACAATTGTGGAAGAACAGGGACAACTTGATTGGAAAGATGGTGAGGCTCCCCAAGAGAGACTCCAGCAAAAGGAAGTAGCAGATGAACATGATGCTGATACACAAGAACCGACATCTTTGAATATTCTTGTTGAAATTTCCACCCAGATCGAGACAGATGAATCAGAGGATGAGGTTATTCCTGATTTTGTTGAAGAAGTCTACACTATGACCCCTGAACCTTCTCAGGACACAGAATTAATAGTAATGGAACCCCAAAAGTAGAATGATGATGAGGTTGAACATAACGTTGATACACAAGAACCAACATCCTTGAATATTCTTGTTCAAATTGCCACCCAAATGGGGGAAGAAGAACCAGGGATTGAAAACATTCTAGAATTTAACGAAGAAATTTACACCATGACTCCTGAACCATCTCGTGACACATAGATCATGGAAATTGAACCCCAACAGCAGGAAGATGAGGAATTAAACCAGGATGTTGCTACACAAGAACCAACATCCCTGGAAATTTCTGTTGAGACTCTCAGGATGCAACAGGAAGCCAACCTCGGAATGGATATCATTCCTGATATGGATTTAGGAGAGGATGAGAAACTACAATCACAATCCTCGGGGGACACTGAAGTCCTTGAGGAACAACTCCATATTGAAAAAGACATGACAACAAATCTACAATCCCAGCAGCATGAAGAAGGAGAAGGGCAGGGCTCTGTTACACAAGAACCAATGATGATCGGAATATTTCACCTCTTGCAGACAACAAGGTGTTCCACTGGTCTGAATGGTTCATATCCATAACAAATAGATCACAGAGGCTGATAACTCACCCTAGACGCTATAGATATCTGGAATATAAGGCTTTGATAGTTCACCTGTGTACCTGCAAAAGAGTTCAACACGAAACAGATAAAAGCAACTAGAATATGATCTACTAATCTATGCTTGTGACTAAGGAATCTAACAATATATATCTGAAATAAAACATCAACAATATATATGGGACATAAAATCAACTTGCATTAGAAATATGAAGAAGTTTACAGCCATGCCTTAGTGTTGACATGCATCTCCATGTAACCAGCTCTTCATCCCCAAAAGCTCCAACTCTAGCTCTTTATGCTCTCTCCAAATGATCTTGGGCCAAGAATAAGTCCAATAGCATAACAATACCTTCAATGTTCTCCCCTCAACCATGGCTATGAGCTCATATTTATAGGGCTTTAATGGATAGATATGGTTGAGAAATTAGTGGGTGAGGTGGCCTCTAAGATCCTAGGATGAGGGATCTCGAGCTCAACTAACCCACAATAGTAGGGATAAGGGATATCTCAAGGCTTGTCATCTAGAAGCCTTAAGAAGCTTGTCTTTTTCCCTTTTTACCATGGTACCGCGCTTCTCCTTCTATGACAGAGCAGTTCTGGTAATAACCGCCTATGGACCAAGGGCAATGGGCAGTGGCACCGCTTATGGACAACCAATGAAAGCCGATGCGAGCAGGGGTACTGCTCTTGGACAAAGGGGCATGCGCGGTGCTAGGAATTTGTATGATATACTGATAAAAAACCATTTAGTCTTCACTCCAGAAGCTGGGATTCAGGGCAAGTAGGTATGTAAAAGGTCTTATCACATGATGGTGATAGGATTTTGGTATAACGGGATGTCCCACAAAGCATGAGTCTTAGAGTGATACGATAAATGAGAGCTTTGAGAATAAGTCTTTGCCAGGAGATGAAAATGTTGGCTCGATCGGAGTATGCAGTCAAGTAGGCATCTGTAGTACATTAGTATGTTGACTCATAGACACAAGTAACCAAACTCATAGCTATAGGCCAATACAAGGTAGCTCCATGAGTGGAATAAAAAAGCATGGCTACTAGAATATAGCGTAGATCCATGTGATAAAGGACTCAATCTTGGACATAGCTACCAGACATACAACGTAGATCTATGTCATACAGACGCAAATTTGAGCATAGCCACGACCATACAAATGTGGATCCATGCTAGATATACAAAACTCCATTGCAACCTGGGGAAAAAGCAATGAGTTCTTTTAAACAAATACCCATGGTCTTCGTCTCGTCTTCCACAAAGTATGATTCTATTCATGTGATTACAATGATCTGAAGTTGAACATGGTAGAACCCACTTGATTACCGGCCAATGATGTGAACCGTTAACAAGTGCAAGGAAGATCACCATTAATGTCAATGATTCCCAAGGTACCCTAGTACAATCTACTGAGTGCGAATAGATGTCCCGATGTCGAACACCCAGTCGATTCTATCGATCAAAGGTCAATGATGTGAACCTATGTCAAGAGCGAGAGAATATGTCATTAAGGCATACAGATTTCAAGGTACTAAATATTGTTTCTAAGACTATTTCTCAGATGATGAGCTGATGTCGACGGGAATAGTCTCGTCGAAGGAGGGCCATGATGAGTCCCACATCGACGACATGAAACTCGGAACATAGTTATGGAATGATGTGAATGTAGTAACCATATGAATGACTCAAAGATACTGACACAAAGGCTATGTATACTGCAGAGGTAAGAATTCTTCAGATTCCCTTTGAACATGGGGCGGCACGATAAAATGACTTCGCAGCAAGACTAGACAGGACATATACACAATGCGATAGTGGACAATGCATTATTTTGAAAGACTCAAAGGATTGGCATGACTCATGAAAGTGGACCATCATGGAGATCAACTGAATACCCAATTGGCTAACATGATTGTGCAGACAAGTGCCATGTTCAAAGGTAATGACATATAACTACCATTATTTTCCAAATTATTCCCTTTCCCATTTCCCCCATCATGATCGATGAGTGTCTCTTTTCGGTTTTACGAGTTCAAAGAGGGTAACAAACACTCGATATAGCTTATCAGAAGACAAGTCCAGTCTCATATGTTTTACGAACCTGAGAGAGGAGGGGTTCATTCCCAAAACAAGTCTCTCAATGTTTAATTTAACGAGTCCACTGAAAGAAAACTCGACATCGTTCATGTTTAGAGAGTCTGAATGAATACAGAAGAAGACTCCATGGGGGTCCTTTTTTGTATGATTTAGTCTCTAAGGCCCAAAAAATTATTAAATCATACCTTAGAGAACTCTTCTAGTCATGATTGGTTGGAGTGTTCCTTTCTTGTAAATAGTCCTATCCGAATCGAGAAATAGATAACCTACCGTCGGATGGACGACTCTTCAAATACTTTAACGAACGTGAAGAAGACAAGATTGCTTGACAATCTTTTCGTATTTAGGGAGCCTGAAAAGGGTTTAAAGAGAACTCCATGAGGTTTCTTTACACAATGTCACCTTTTACGAGCCTGGAAATATTCAAAAATAGAATCGACTATCTTTTCATGTTTAAGGAGACTGAAAGAAGATGTGAAAAGAAGACTCCATGACGTTTCTTTACACAATGTCGTATTTTACGAGCATGGAAAGAAACTTGAACTAGACTCGAAACTTTGATACTAGATTTTAATGAGCGTGACAAAATGTCGTAATAAATACTCAATGACCTTTTCCGTTTTGTGAAAGTATGAAAAATCCATAAACAAACTTTCCAAAGCTTTTACTAAAGTCAACCTGCAGACAACTCATAAACAACTGTTAAATGCATCCAAAATCAACATTAAGGGATTATGACAAATAGATTTTGACCAGAACATGATGTAATATCAAAACTATACTAAGTCAGACCCAAAAAATGTCTATATAAGGCAACTAAATAGTAAAAAATCAAACATTTCACTATTTACCTCTAGCAGAGAGCAGTTGGAGCATTTTTTAGCCAGATTTTTCACAGCTGATACTGGGAGTTTCCACTGTCCATTTTCAGTCTCGTCAGTTGTAGGTAACAGCTAAGACCTTTATCTTTCATTTCATATCTTTTACTTTGGGATTTGGTGGGTTTTTACGCCTATTTGGCAAGCCCTAAAATACAATTTACGCGCACTGCGGCTACCCCTTGCGGGATAGGCGATAGTACCACCCAAGAACTGTGCCAAGAATATGGTGGAAAGGTGATGCCATCGCCTATCTCCAACAAGGAACAAGCGGTGCCGACCGTGGAGAATTTAAACCAATGATATGGACAAATTTTACTCATTCTTTTGATTTGCAATGACTCAAGGATGATATTGATACATACCATTGTTGTTTTGGAAGGTCTAGGCTTCCAAAATATGGTGATATGGAAGGAAAGAACACATGATGACGAGGATGCTGCAGCTGAAAGGAATCTAGTTTGTATCACCTCACTCTGGAACTGTGGGCTTTTAAAGTTCTTCCAGACACCAAGCATGGTGTCCGACGAGAGACTATTGGAACACATACTAAGAATGTGGAATCCAGAACAACAGTATTTTGAGGTGGGGGAACATATACTTACAGTAGAGGTAGAGGATATCTACTTCCTAACTGGCCTATCAAGAGGGAGTGCCCCTATCTCACTGACAGGTTCCCGTGGCAGAGACATTACCACCAGAGAGCTCATAGATCAACACTATGCACCAGGTAGAAGAACATAGGGGAGGAAAATCCCCATCAGGGTAGTGACAAATATGGCTCTACGGATTGTTCTGTTCACCATGCAGAGGGTGGCAGGGAGCCAGGGTGTACATCAGGCTTCCAGGGCACATATGTTGTATTCCTTAGAGGCTATGGCACCTACGATGTTCAACTGGGTAGAAGCATTGCTTCCAATCTTTAAGGATCAGCTGACTAAATGTCAGCAGGGAGAGCTGAAGTAGTTCGGCTTTGGTTCCATCTTAGCTTGTTTCTTCTTCGAGTGGGTCCCCCAGATGAGGCCCCAGGCGACTTTCTGGAATCTGAGAGCACGGGACCCCGACATGCTGAGGTGGGTCCAGGTCATGGCTCGCACAGGAGCGGGTAGGGGCAGAGTGAAGTTCGGTGATGTGTTCTTTAGATGGCTGTGGGATCAGATGGTCATGGTCGAGGACTATACCTATGCGGGCATATATTTTACATGTGATCCTGACCTACCACTCCCACCTGGAGGGCAGTGGGGTGACATTGCTAAGAAATAAGAAACCCTAACAATGGAAAATGATTTTATGTTTTATATTTTTTATGATGAGTGATGAGACCTGTTTGTCTTCATGCAGATGTTGGAGCAGCGAGGCCTGGAGGAGCATCTCTATTAGACAGGTGAGTCAGAGCTCGCTTCGTGCCACAGGGTGATGATATCACCAGGGAGCTAGAGGAGAATCTAGAGAGGTTGACTCTGGACATCCCAGATGACGACATAGATGACCTCTCGACTAGATATCAGAGATCTACGGCGGGAGTACCAGGCCAATTCAGCAGGATACTATGCAGGGTGGCTCGAGCAATGATTTGCTATCACGAGCACCACTAGTGGATGAGACATGTATACTGAAATCTGATAGCTTCAAGATTTTTGTAGGATGATTTTTCCTAAAAGTCTACATGCTTTAGATGAGGTCTCGGGATCTATTTTTGTAAAACCTTTTCGTATATATATATATACAGACTTTTACACGGTGTTTATACATTTCAAATGGATAAATGAATTTTCTATGAGTTGTATGTGTCTTTAAATGTATATTTACAGTGTACCATGTTTGATTTAACTTCATGAATGAGAAATATTCCAATCTAGGATGTAATTAGCCAATGAATCAGCAACTACATTATGTTCCCTAGGGATATGCCTATATGTAATGGTTTCAAATGATCTTTCTAACAAACATACTCTCCAGAAGAGGCAGAGGAGCACCGGGTTCCTAATGGTGTAGACATGGTTTAAATGACAAACCATGAGTTGAGAGTCCATAAAAACTACTAGATCACGGACATTGTGGGAGGCAGCTTCAGTTAGAAGATCGATGACTGCTTCATACTCGACGATGTTATTAGTAGCGGGACCTAAGCAAACCGCTCCTGAACTGACCAAATCTTCAGGTGGGGAATATAGAACCCAAGCAACCAAGGCTATATTCAAGGTGTGGTGGAAAGAACCATCAACGAAGCTGTAGAAAGCCATCTGCATGACCAAAACATGGTATAAAAATATGCGGACACTAAAACTCAAAACCATCTTGAAAATATTGAAAGCACACTCAAAGTCAATCAATATACATATATACAAGATACCATCCAAGAAGACCTAGGCATAGTACCTTTTTAGGTACAACCCATTGCGAGGTTGCCCCAAAGGGATTCCATCATAATCAACTAACTCATAGGCTCCTTTCTCTAACACCTTGGAAATAACAAAAGGTCCATACCACAAAGACTTGAACTTACCCTTTCCTAGCTTGTCATATCTCTGATCATAAGTGAAAACTAGGTCACCCTCGTTGAAAACACGAGGCTAGACGGATTTATCGTACTGCGCCTTGACGCATTTCTTATGTGCCTCATTAGCCAAGGTAGCATCTCTATGAGTCTCATCAAGGTTATTTAAGTACGAAAACATTTCTTCCTGTGTGGAAGTGTCTGGGAGAAGTTCGACAACGAGTTGTAAAGATCGAATCTGACATTGGATCGGCAAGACAGCTTCAATTCCATAGACAAGTTGGAATGGTGTGAAACTAGTAGTTGTTTTCACAGAAGTTCGATAAGCCCAAAGAGCAGAAAAAAGAACAAGATGCCAATTGGATTTATGATCTCCAACCATCCGACGAAGCATAGTTTTTAAAACTTTGTTAATGGCCTCTACCTGACCATTAGCTTGTGGATAATATGGCGTAGAGTTTTCATGGCGAAAACCTAGCTTGGCACTCAATTCCTCCATCATTGATTATGGAAATGAGATCCATGATCAGTGACGATGGACTGCGAAACTCCAAATATAGCTATGATATGATTGAACAAGAAGAGAGCGGCAGTCTTACCATCTTCTGCATATGTAGGCATAGCCTCAGCCCATTTTGTGAAATAATCCATGGCTACAATGATGTAACAATGCCCCCTAGCTGAGGTAGGTTTACAATGCATGAATTCAATCCCCCATTTGGCAAAAGGGCCAACAACAATGACGAGGTGAAGTGGAGCAGGATGGGTACACTTTTTGGGATAAAAATTTTGGCAAGGAGGGCATTTCTTAACAGCCTCATGACAATATTTGAAGATAGAAGGCCATAAATAGCCAGCGCAAATGATTTTCTGGGTTGTAGCCATCTTAGATAAATGACTGCCACATGCTTCAGAGTGGCAATCATTCAGCACGTGTTCAGCCTCCTCATGAGTGAGGCATTGCCGGAGAATGGAGTCAATCCCACGTCTATACAAGGTATCATTCAAGATAAGGTAGTACTTCGCGTGGTGATAGATGCAGTGATGATCATCACGAGATAGATGCAGTTGAAAATGCTGGGTCTGGAGATAAATCAGCAAACCTGCATACCAAGGATCAGTAGTGCTAATTAGGAACATGAATTCATCTGGAAATGAATCACTGGGCTCAGATTTCATGGTAGCACAGGAAAGATCACATATAATCTCGGCAAAAACCAAGGATTTCTTTGATGTAGCCTTGGCAAACTCGAGATCGAACTCTCGAAGGATGACGATCCAACGGGAGTACTTGCCCCCGAGTACCTAACAATTTAGAATGTCATACATCGGGTTCTGGTCTGCCAATACGGTGGTAGTGCGAAGCAGAATGTAGTGACAAAATTTTTGCATAGCAATGATCGTGGCCAAAGCTAGCTTCTCCACATGTGAATAATGGGTTTCAGAATCAATAAGATTCTTAATAGTGTAATAAATCACATGCTCCTGACCGTGGAGATTATCCTGCACTAAAATCATGGTGATGGTAGTAGCGGAGGCAGCAATATACAAGAGAAAATCCTTTGAATAATCCAGGGGGTGTATCACGGTTGAATGAGTCAAAGCGTGCTGAAGACTATCAAAGGCGCATTGGGCCTGGTCATCCTAGAAGAATGGAGTGTTCTTCTTGAGGAGACACATATAACTGTGCATTTTCTCAGTGAAATTGCACATGAAACGGTGGAGAAATTTTTCCTTCCCCTACAAACTTTGGAGTTCAAGGATGTTGGTTGAGGCTGGTAGATTAATGATAGCGGCAATCTTCAAAGGAACGATTCGGGTGCCATCTTTGGATACCACAAAGCCAAGCAGACGTCCTGTCTCAACGCAAAAAACACATTTAAGTTGATTGAGCTGTGTATTATAATGACGACATCTCAGGAATATGTCTCTAAGATGACCAAGATGGTCCTCCCATCACTATGAATGAGCAGGGAGGTCGTCAAGGTACAGTTCAACAATATGTTTAATGTCGTGAAATGCATAGGACATCGCACGCTAGAACGTGGCTCCAACATTTTTCAAGCTGAAAGGTGACTTCTTATATGCAAAGGTTCCCCATGGGAAAACGAATGCCGTCTTATGCTGATCGCCGGGCAATATCTCAATCTGATTGTAGCCGAAGAAGCCATCCATGAATGAAAAGATGACACTTTCAGCACAATTTTTGATAATCTGATCGATGTGCGGGGTAGGAAAGTTGTACTTGGGACAAGATTTTGTGAAATAATCCACGACTACGATGATGTAACCATGCTCCCCAGCAGAGTTGCCATATTTGTTGATTGGAATATTTCACCTCCTGCGAACAGCAAGGTGTTCCGCTGGTCTGAATGGTTTAGATCCAGAACAAATAGATCACAGAGGCTGATAACTCTCCCTAGATGCTATAGAAATCTAGAATACAAGGCTTTGATAGTTCACCTGTGTACCTGCAAAATAGTTCAACACGAAACAGATCAAAGCAACCAGAATATGATCTACTAATCTATGCTAGTGACTAAGGAATCTAGCAATATATATCTGAAATCAAACATCAACAATATATATGGGACATAAAATCAACTTGAATTAGAAATATGAAGTTTACAACCACGCCTTAGTGTTGACATGCATCTCCATGAAACTAGCTCTTCATCCCCAAAAGCTCCGACCCTAGATCTATGCTCTCTCCAAATGATCTTGGGCCAAGAGTCAGTCCGACAGCATAACAATACCTTCAATGTTCTCCCCTCAACCATGGCTATGAGCTCATATTTATAGGGCTTTAATGGATAGAGATGGTTGAGAAATTAGTGGGTGAGGTAGCCTCTAAGATCCTAGGATGAGGGATCTTGAGCTCAACTAACCCACAACAGTAGGGATAAGGGATATATCGAGGCTTATCATCTAGAAGCCTTGAGAAGCTTCTCTTTTCCCCTTTTTACCCAGGGTACCATGCTTATCCTTCTATGACAGAGCAGTTCTGGTAATAACCGCCTATAGACCAAGGGAAATGGGTGATGGCACCACTTGTGGACAACTGATGAAAGGCGGTGTGAGCAGGGGTATCGCTCCTGGAGAAAGGGGAATGCGCAATGCTGGGAATTTGTATGACAGACTGATAAAAAACCATTTAGTCTTCACTCCAGAAGCTGGGATTCAGGGCAAGTAGGTATGTCAAAGGTCTTATCACATGATGGTGACAAGATTTTGGTATAACAACCAACAGCATTACATCCCCCTGTTGAAGTTGCAGTTGATAATTGGGTAGATAAGGAGATTAAAATGCAGGAGGATGTTGCTCCACAAGAACCAACATCCTCACAATCAGCTACTGAAGTTGCTATAGGAGAAATCAAAAATGAGGATGCTGTTACACAAGAAACAGCATCTCCAGAAGTTGTTTCAGGACTACCTATGGTTGAAGTTGTTGCAAAATAAATTCCAGGAAGGGATGCTGTTACACAAGAACCAACACCCCCAGAAGTGATCTCAGAAGTGCAGGATGTTCAATGTGGCACATCAGGTGATAAGGTATCAACAAAACTTCCTCGAAATGTTATAAATTTGGATTCTGATCACGAATAACATTCAAGAGAAGAAGAAATCCTGAAACCTACAGAAGACCTCTCGATCCTAAGGATAGAAGTAAGGAAGTGGAGAAGTGAGGTGGAGAGATATCAGGAAGGGATGGTTTCCCTCTCTAAACATAGAAAGATCATTGGGGAACTAAGGGGAAAATGGGCAGAAGAGCTCATGACTCAAAAACTCCATGGGGAAGAACTACAAAAGGAGCTAAAGGAGCTGAAAAATATCAAGTCCATGCAGGTGGAAAAAGACCAGCTATATGCTCTTTCTCACGAATTATTAGGTACGAGAGTACCATCCTCTTCCTCCCCTGTGTTCTTATTCGAGCGGCTTATTTGGTTTAAATTGAGGGCTGTGAAAGAAGGGAGATCATATGAAATAGAAACCTCGAAAAAATTCCTGGAAACATTTCTGGGAAGTGATTTTGAGGACCAGAATTTGTTGTGTGAGCTTTATTTGCATGAGATGGCTTGTCCTTTGGACCGTGATTCGAATCCTATTCCTTTCTCAGGCGATGTTCAGCTGAGGGCTTCTGCCTCTTTTGTGAGCAATCATGTTCAGTGGGAAAGGTATTTCCAAACTTTCTCTCACAATGAGGCCCACTCAAATCTTTGGATCCGAAGCGAACCTAAGAATCCTCATCTTCTCCTTGCTCGACATCAAATTCTACTCTCATGTCCCATCCAGACTTGGCATATAATGGAACATCAGGAAGGGGTTATTTCTACTTGTACCAGCCATATTTCCATGCATCAACGAATGGCTTTGGAGGGTAGTCAGCACAGATGGAAGGTTGCCTCTCCAACCCTTCGAAATAGGCACCCTTACTGTTATAGGAATTTTGAGCAAGCACTTTTCAGGATTGAGGGTTATGTTCAATTCATGAGGGAATGTGGGGTTAATTGGCTGGGACTAAAATATAAATTTCCTCTCATCTAGTGGCCAGCAAAATCGTACAGGAGAGATTTCTCATTAACTAGGGAAGAAGAGCATAGGTGCTGCAAATATTGGGTTGTCCATAAGGGATTTGTAGGAAAAGAAGGTACATCTGAATTCCCATACAAATTTTCTTCTCTCCATGAACAAAGCATAATGCCAGATTCAGATTCAAAATAATGGAGGTTGTTGCATGAGGACATGCAACAAGATACTTGGGGGGGGGATGTTGGGCCCAAAAATGGCCCCTTTTTTACCACTCTTATCCACCTCTTTTTGCCTCATCCTACCCTATTTTGCATAATAAATAGATGTTTTTCCCTCACCTGAACCCTCAAGTCATAAAGGTATGGTTAATTATTGTCTTATTTTATTAATCCTTAGGATTGTAGTAATCAAGACCTTACATCTTAAATTATGCTAATATATGATGATTTTATAAAGATATTTCGAGATATAGAGGATACAGGTGTAGCAGGCCGAACATGCCAAAGGAGGGATGGAAATTCATTGCTAAAGCTAATTGCCATCCATTCCATCGTTGCCCAAAGAACATGGTCCCAGTGTATTAGTCCATTCAAGCTGTACAAGGGTAGCTAGAACAGATTGCGACAAATTTGGAGGCAACAGTACAGTGCTTCTCAAGAGTAGCTGTAATCCACAGAATATCTTCTAAAATAATCAGGATCATTATTTTTGGCTCAAATAATAGCTTCCATATATATGTTGCTTTCATCTTGCCATGACTGTGATAGCTTATTGTAATTAGGGTAGCCGAAAGATCAAAGATCTTCATGGCTTCCCGATAATAGGATAAAGAGGTTATGATTGTAATGGCATAAATATGGGAAACCATTCCGAGCAATGGGTTGAACATTTAACTAAATTATTGTATCACCTGTGATTAAGGTTGCGATATTCATATGGCCTTTTTAATACAAGGATTTTACTTCAGATCTCAGCGTTTCAACGTGTGTTATTTCCAGCATCTCTGTGTGAAGGCTGGGCCCACCTTCCCACAGGGATTGCTAAGTTAATTAGGTATTTATTCTGTTGTGTGATTTTGTGATAATTTCCTTTATTCATAGTAAGCTACAACAGTTATTGATTTACAGTGTGTTATTGGATAAACAATAATTGCATTTCTTGTAAGATTGCAGTGGTATGGTGTGTCAGTCGACTGCATAGGAAATTGTCCCTTCTGCATCTATGTGATAGTTGTAACAACCGTGTTCATCCCTAGTTTTTTCAATTGCTCTTTCTGTAGATCTTTGGAGTTCGTTCCTTTGATTTTATAGTTGCAGAATTTCATTCCTATACATTGAATTTCTAGAATAACTAAATCAGGATAATTGGGTGGATCATTAGATAGTTTGGCAATCAAGATTTCATTTTCTGAAAAATTAATCTAGATATTATTTATTGAATCTTTCAATTCTAGATTAAGAATCGTAAAAGGTACTTGTGGCTGTATTCTTGAGAAAAAAGTAAACTAGATTTAGTGGATTATGGGATGAGTGTGGTTAAACTAGAAAGTAGGACCATTTACCTACATTAACTTAGTGTTTAAAGCATATATAGTGCATATTATCCTTGAAATAAAAGACTTCCCTCGGTTGACAATTTATATTAAACACTCTGCATGTTAGCTTTAATTAACTTGCATATAGGGTGTCCAACAGTTACTGTTTGAAATTATGTGAAATAGATAATTCTAAATAGTGAATGAAAGAGATGTATATCTCAAGTTGAGGATTAATGGATTATGGATTAATGACATGTTACTGAATAAATTTTGGAAGACTTTGTTTTGTTGCACAAAATTGTAAGTTATGAATGATAAAAGCGTGCAGGAATCACAAAATATTGAAGATGATCAAAACAAAGAAGAAAAAGGGAACAAAAGATATACTAAAGAGTGGGAGACAAACTGTTGAAAAGCATGAACACTGAGGATGATGTTAATTTGAAGTGGGAAAGGATGTAACATCCCCTCGGTATGCGACTGGAAATGGAAAAGTGTAAGTAGAAGTGTTGTAAGTACTAATCCTAGCCTCATAAAATTATAGATTAAAGTTGATAATGCTAGGAGACTGAAAACATGCATGAATAAAATGATGATTGGGGACGAATCCACGAGGGGGAGGGATGAATGGCTAGGAAGCCATGTCTTTAGATGACGAGTGTGACAAGGACACTAGAGTTTCTTCCTTCGGTTATTAAAATCTTAAGCATCTCCCTAAACTAACTTTAGTAGCTAAATGCCGCAAGGTTATAATAGAATTATAAAGTATTGCTAACAACATAATCAAAATATTATTATTCAATGATATTTCTACATATGTTTGATATTATATCTTCCACAAAAGTGTTGTGAAATACGTTTAAACTCCCTCTCTTAAAATATTTTCTAAACAAATTTATTTAGATTACACCCTTCAAAGTTAACTAGAAATAATTGCATTTATATATATATATATATAGATAGAGGCATAAGAAAATGCTAATTATTATAAACGAAAAATTATTTAGTGTTTATTTACACAAATACATTCTTCAATAAATAATAAAAGATGTGATTAATCCATCCCTTAGCTAAGATTAGGAGAAATAGTATTTATTAAAATGACTTTATGAAATGGAAATTGCTATGATATATTTTGTTATACAAATAAATATAAGATTTTTCTTGGAGGAGGAGAGAATTTAGAGTAGAACACATTCCTGCAAAATATGAAGAAGGAGTCTTCATTAGAGTTTGCAATCCCCTCCAAGGCCATTGCTGACAAACCTAAACCTTCTCGGCACGTGCCAAAACAATCATATAAAAAAAGGGATATTTCACACATATTTGGTTCAAATGATGTATGGATTCAACGATCACTGAAAGGAGCACCACCCAGATTTAAAAAAAAAGGAGATCTTGGTCAAAAAGAGAGGGAAGTGCATTTGTGAAATAAAAGAGTGGTATATTCCTCTATGAAATAGTATTTAAATTAGGTTTTGAATGGGAATTGGGAGACACACTCTCTCTCTCGCGTGGTTTCCAGTCTCATTTCATAGTAAGGGTGGATTTCGTCAACGATCGAAACTGCAAAACAAATTCTTGCGCATTGCAGAGTGTTGAAGGGCTATCAGCACTGAATGGCTTCCAACGGTTGAGTAGGTTTATTTGTATGGATCTAAACACTGCACACTGCCTGCAATTTGCAGTAAGATCTATGTATTTATATCTAATATTTTGGGTTTCCTTTGTTTTACTTTTTAGAATTTGTGTATCATTTTTAAAACCTTGGATGCAGGTGTTTCAACCTTGGATATAGGCATTCTATTTTATGAACTGTGATTTCACTTTAAACCTATTTTGGAGTTCTATTTTATGAACTGTGGTTTCCTTGTATCTACATATTTGATTATAGTTTTAGATGCTGTGATTTCTTTATTTGTGTGGATCACTACGTTTTCCTTAAGTAGGGATCACATTTTAGATGTTGCGATTTCTTTATCTGTGTTGATCGGCGTCTTTTCCTATGTAGGGATCACATTTATAAGAGCCTATTGATTCTTTATTTATGTGGATCTATTTTCAAAACGTTGTGTCTTACTTAAGCATGGATATCATCTTAGAAGCCTGTGATTTCTTTATCGCTTGGATCTATTTCCAAGATGACGTGTTTTCACTCCATAAAATTAAAAGGTTAGAACCTAAACTTACTTTTACAGTTTGGCTGTCCCAATTCCTGCAATGTCTTATGATTATCTGTGTGGATCTATATGCCTGTGACTACATCAATGGGTGGATCAACATTCTACACTTGTGAATTCTTTATTTGTGTGGATCATCATTCCATTACTGGCATTTAATTGTTGTTTTTCCTGTGATTTCTGGAGAGTATTACCTTTCATTTTAGACGCATATGATTCTTGTTTGGGATAGATATTTTGGTATTCATGTGTTTGATGAGGTCTGAAATTTATATGGCATGCATTTGTTGGGTTTGTGTAGGCATAAATCATTAACCCTGCGATAAAAAGGAACCATTTCCTGCATTTGTGAATGATCTGGCACGTGAATTAATAATTCAAATGCCTTACCTTTGGAAAAGTGTTTCTCCTTATTTGTGAATAGATTTATTATAAGGTTTGATTACTTGAATATTTTAACCTTTCATGGAAAAGTCACATCGTAAGAATATATTAATATACTTTCCATATATATATATTTTGGAATTCTTGATTTAATAGAAGCTAATTAGCATTCATTATATAAACAAGCTTATCTAACGTTAAAATATTTTGATCAAGATTATATTAATATTTATGTAAATTTAAATAGAATTAGTGGCTCACTACAAGGAAGCCACTACACATCCATTCAAAGGATAAAATAGGTTGTTTCACTAAAGAATTTAATCCTTTTCCTCTTCTTATAAGAGAGATGGAATTTTTTGGGTGTATTTCAAACTAGGTTCCATGTTAAAGAATATAAGAGTTGTTAATGGAAGAAGTAGCATTCATGTTCTCCAGAAGAATAAAGTTTTAGTTGGAGTGGATTTTGTGATTAAAATACTAAGATATGTCGTAATCTCGAATTAAGGATTATACATTGTCGAGAAAACATATGTCACATGAAGCCTATGGTTGGGAGGAAATTCATAGACAGGCTTTCGGTCACCAAAGCTAAAATAAGTATCTGTAATAGTAAGCCTTGTTCATGTATTTAATTTATCTTGTTTTTAAGTTCATTATTAAACATATGTTATTATATTTATATATTGATATCCAATATGAATATGGATGTTGAGTTTCATGACTTCAAAGGGTGGCTACAGGAGTTGTGTCCCAATGGTGGAAAGGCATCATCATAACTGGCGAAATACAGTATAGAGTATAGCCATTATATATGTAAACACTTTTTAGTTAAGTTATTTTAACATCTAATGTATATCTAACCTTGTTGTTTGATTTACCCAGGAGACTCATGTGCCATCTCCAATGGTTGCACCTAGGAGATCAAGTACAAAGTATGGTACCTTGTTATGTAGAGACCAAAATTTAAAAGATAGGGTTAATGTGTAAATAGTTATCTCATTCCAAAGATAGTCTTGTGACTAGTGTAATGGTTGTACCTTATTTTAATTTGTGTATGTAAATCAACATTAAAGTGATTGTGTTAGGTAGATTCCTAATCTTGAAAGAATGGTATGGTTAAGTAAAAAGTTTTCATTTATTCGATATAATTAAAAAGAAAAAATTATACTGCCACCTGGAGAATCTATTGAGTTATTTTTGGGGTATGCTACAAGTATTCAATTCAATTTCATAACAATAAAATATATAGGATCACTAAAAGAAACACAATCACAAGATAGACACAGATTTATCGTGGGAAACCCTCTAGTGGAAGAAAACCTAGAAAAACTTCCTTAATATAGATGATCAAAGGTACAAAGACAAAATCCCAAATAGGTGCTCCTTCTCTTTGCAGATATCTCTCGTTGTCTCTCCTATGTGAATTACACAAGTGAGAGTGTGTGTGTGTCCAAATGAGCAACACATCACTCCTATTTATCCTTTATCTTCCACTTGAATTTTTCACTAACTAAATCGGCCCCAACAAACTTAACTAGGCCTACTTACCTAGGAAGACTAAAAAAAAAAAAATATTACTTTATGGAGGGTTCTATCGACCCGACTTATAAATGAGGTTTTACCTCATGAATCTATGATGACCAAATACAATAATAACATCCCAACAGAGGAATTAAACATCTGTGAATAAATTACAATAATAAAATACAATAGAATATTTTTTGAAGTTACAATATTTCAACAAAAAGAAGTGATGGAATCCCTTGAATTGAAAATTAATAAACTTGTCCATGACTTATATGCCTTTGAATGTAGAGTTGTGAAATGTATGGGGGTCATACAAGATTTGGTATTAAATCTTTCCCAAATCCCAATTAAGAGCATTCTAATGGATGTGGTTGTAGCTAATATTCCCCTAAAACATGGAATGTTACTATCTAGGTCCTGTACCATTAAAATAGGAGGAACTTTATAGATGGACTATTCATATTCAATTGTACGAGTGTTTGGAGGTGAAACAATACGCTTATATAGAGAGGTATAGTTGGAATATTTGGTAAGTTATCATGAGAAACCATTTAATCATAATTTATATGTTTTCCAGGAAAGTATAGATTCATGTGTTTTTCACTTTGAAGATAAAATTTCAAGTTCAGTACAGGTTGAGAAAAAAGTTGATAAGTAATCACATACAGAAAGTGGAGATAAAATTTGGAGCATGTATTTTGATGGTGGATCTTCCAAAGAAGATTATGGAGCAAGTATTTTATTAATATCCCCTGTAGATGAAGTAATTACCCTTATGTATAAGCTTGAATTCGAAGCTACTAATAACATAGTTGAATATGAAACATTAATTTTAGGTTTGAGGGTAGATAAAAACATGAAGAAACAGGAGTTGGTAGTATTTGGTGAGTCTAAATTAATTGTTTAGCATATCATAAATGTTTATGAGGTTAAATAAAAGAATATTGAGGTTTATCGCAATGAAGTGTGGGATTTAGTTGACAATTATTTCTTGTATTTTAATATTTATTTTATTCCCAGAAACTGAAATGAAACTGTAGATTCTTTAGCTTTGGCTGTAAGTTGTTTCAAGGTGCCAAGTTAGCCTCATCTTATATATGTTGTGGAAGTCAGGAACAATCCTTCATTCCCTGACAATGTAAAAAAATGGCAGTTATTCGAAGATGATAAAGAAATTGATAGATTATTGCAGTCAATTGGTGATTTTTTGGGATCTTTGATTGATTTGGAAGAACAAATTGAAGAACTATAGACTTCAGATGTATCTAATACAATTGTTGGCCATGAAATAATCAAACTAAAAGGTAATTGTTTACCCAAAGGTTTATAATCTATTGAAAGGTTATATAGTAATCATGGCAGGTTGCAAAATCCATTGGCTCATAATGTACAATACAACATTGTAGATTGTAACATTGGTACAAAGTCTGATCCAAAACTAGTAAAATTGTCTAAAGCTTTGTTTGATGAATAGCAGAGAACATATGTGGAATTAATGAAGGAATTTGTAGATGTGTGTAATTCTTTTATGAGGACTTGAAGATATTTAACACAAGTATTGTCCAACATAAGATACCTATCAGACCTAACTCCAAACTCTTCAAAAAGAAATTAAGGCAAGTTAACCCAATGTTGCTCCCAGTTATTGTAAAGGAACTTAAAAAATGGTTGATTCTAAAATCATTTCTACTTTGAGATTTTATTCATGGGTTTCTAACCTTGTTCCTTTTGGCTTGATGAACGTAGGGGCTACATTTCAGTGGGATATTGGTATATCCTTTGTAGGAGAGAAGGATAAATTTATAGTTATATACTTGGATGACATTAAAGTATTTTCCAAGTTAGATAAAGAGCACCTCAAACATCTTAAGAAAACTTTTTTGAAGTGCAAGAAATTTGGTATTTCCCTTAACCCTAAAAAGTCCAATTTTGCAATGCATGAAGGAAGACTATTGGGCCATATAGTTTCACAACATGGAGTGAAAATTGATCCAGACAAAGTGGCTACAATTTTGAATATTGATATTCTAAGGAACAAAAAGGGAATTCAATCCTTTCTAGGTAAGATTAATTTCCTTCTCATGTTTGTTTTCAACTTATTTGAAATTATAAATAATATTCCATTAATGTTAAAAAAGGATGCACAAGTTAGATGGACCAAATAAGATAGATATTCTTTTGAAAGGATCAAACAAGCCTTGATGGAGGAACCTATGCTTATCATATCAAACTATTCTAAAGAATTACTCACATTCTCTTTTTCTTCTAAAGATACTATATCTATTGTTTTATTGCAGAAAAATGAGGCTAGACATGAGAAGCCAATTGTATTTTTCAGCAAGGTATTAAGGGATGTTGAATTAAGGTATAATATTATTGAAAAACAGGCCTATGCCTTAATTAAATCCTTTAAATATTTTAGAATATATATTATTCAATAAAAAGTGATTACATACGTTTCGAGCAATGCAATGAAGGATGTTTTGGTTAAGTATGCTAGTGAAAGTAAGCACGGTAAGTGGATAGCTATATTGCTTGAATATGACATTGAAATAAAAATGACAAAGCTAATAAAGGATAAAGGTCTAGATAAGATTCTTGTTGACTCAAATTGTAAGGCACTTGGTCTAAATTTAATTCCGAATCAGTTTGTTATGAATTAGATACAAGAAGATGATGAAAATTCACAAGTTATGGATAAGTATTCAACATCAATTTGGTACAAAGATATGGTGTTTTGCTTCTGTTAAATATGTAATATTCGCTTGATTATGACAGAAAAAAAAAAAGTCATGTCTTTAAAGTTGAAATCCCACAAATATTGCATAATTGAAAAAAAATTATTTTGAAAGGATCCCAGAGGAATGTAGTTAAGATGTATTGAGTAGGATGAGGTTGATATGGTAACTATTCATCTGCATAGTGGAGCTTTTGGAGGACATAAATATTGGAAAATAACATGTTTTAAAATCCTAAGAGCGGGACACTACTAGTTGACATCATTTTAAGATGTATTTTCCATGGTTCGAGCTTGTGTAGAATGTCAACATTTTCAAGAAGAAAAAATCTATTGTCTGTCATTGAAACCCATTGTCGTTGATTCCCCTTTTCAATAATGGGGATTAGATTTTATTTGTGAAATTAATCCTCCATACAGTGAGAATCATAAGTACATCTTGACAATAACAAACTTCTTCACTAAGTGGGTCTATTCCGACAAGGAGAGAAACTGATCATGTAATCATGAAATTTTTAGAGGAATATATTTTTGCATGGTTTGGTTTCCACCAAAAATTGCTAATCAGTAATGCTTCAGCCTTTGACTCTGCTGATATGGTACACTTATGCAAGAGGTATAACATAATTCTCAAGTATTTTATTACTTATTACCCACAAGGTAATGGATTTGTAGAATTTACCAATAAGAATATTGTCAATATCATTAAGAAATTGTTGCTTGAAAAGAAAAGCACATGGGATACCAGACTTAAATATGTACTTGGGGATGATAGGGTTAGTACTAAAAAGGTTATCGGAACTTCTCCTTTTCAACTTGTGTATGGTACTAATTCAATATTTCCTATTCAGTTAGGCATACCATTTTTTAAGATTTTGCAGGATGAAGACAAAGAACCAAATGTTATTTAGCTAAGAACTAATCATATGGTTTAAATTTAGTAGGTAAGGGAATCATTGTTGGGAAAATGTTAGAAATAGTGTGAAAATATCAAAGCGATCTATGACAAAAGAACAAAGGAAGAAACTTTATCTCCTAGTGATTTACTTTTAAGATGGGATTCCTGAAGCGAAGAAATACCTAAACATGGTAAGTTTGATAATTTATTGTTTGTGCCATTTTGAATCTATGAGGTCTTAAATAATAATACTTTTGTTCTAGAAATTCTTGATGGAAATATAGTTGTTGGAAGCCCAGTCAATGGGAATTTTTTGAAACATTTCTACATTTACTATGGATGTTGGTAGCCTAATTTCATTGTAAATATCAATGAGATGTATATTTCCTAATAACACTCTGTTGAGGCCTAGAAAATCCCAGGTATCGACAGTAGGGATTCTCCCCAATAACCGCTCCCAATTAGCTCACTTATTGTTTGGTATGGGGAATCCGTCTGGTTTATGGTCTGGCTACCGTAGAGTTAAGTAATGGTTTAAATTTGTTTTACTGGTTGCATCCCGGTCCACTGTTTATGTGAGTTTTTTATGTTTATAAATGATATACAAGTGCCTAAATTTAAATCTATCTTGATTAGGAAGCGAAGGGTTTATAATGTGATGCATAGGTTCTTACCTCCTGTCTTATGTCCTTTTTTCTTGAATCACAGAAAGAAAATAATAGCTAAACTAAACCTATCTAATACTAACTAACCTATCCCTAGGGAGCAAGATGATTATTTGTATGAGTAATGTATTGTATTCCATGCACATAGAATTTTACAGATAGCTGATATAATTCAGAATACATAGAACACAATAGAAAGATTAAGATAGAGATACCTCATTGTTTATTAAAAAAATCATTAATCATTTTGCTACACAAAATTAAAGACAAAGGAATGAAATCATTCATGACTAAGAAATAGTTCAAAGTTAGAACAATCTCACAAATTTGCATAGTTAGCTAACACATAAATAGTTCTATTTATCCATCCACACAACATGCATTTGAAACTTAACAGCTCCTTCTCCAGCAGAAAAAAAATTGATCCTCTTTATTATAATTAGAAATAGTTCCTCTTACAATAAGTGTTTCACATGAGAAATCTAGAAAAGTCCCTTCTCTCTTCGACCTCAACAATATTTATACATATCAAAACAAACTCTTGACCTTCATGTCCCTTGGGCTCCATTTGCATTCGGCTACACATGTTGGTTGTGGAGCTCGATATTCCATATCTAGAGATATTATTCCATTGTGTCCGTACCCCAGGTGTACTATACACTCATTCCCCCTGCCTTGGGGTTCGGGGGCAGAACCCCCGAGAACGTTTTTTGGGATGTGTGTTGGCCAACAGTTTTGTGGACCCATGGTCTTGGGTTAGCAATAGTATTTTCCCATGGTATTTAAACTATAAAAGAAAGCATTGCAACACGAATGTGTATGGTATTGTATTGTATTCAAAGAGAGACTATGAGAGTGCGAAGAGGAAGTGTAGCGGTTTTGTTGCAGGTTGTATCCCTTCACCTTTCTGAACTGTAATAAAAGGACTGGCAATTTATTTGTCGACATAGCCCATCATTTGGGTGAACCACGTTATATATGTGTCTCTCTATAATGTTTTAATGTGTTTTGCATCTTTTTTTATGATTTAACTGTATATCTGTTATTGCTCTGCGGTCCTGTTTTCTAACAATTGGTATCAGAGCCAAAAGGTGTAGTTGGTTGGTAAACTCACAGGAAATAAGGGTTTCTGGTTTGATAGGGAGCAATGGCGGAAGAAGGAAAGTTTAGGGTCAAGAAATTTAACGTCCAAAACTATCAGTTATGGAAGATGCAAACGGAGGACTATCTTTACCAGAAGGATCTGTACCTGTCATTGGGAGGAAAAGCAAAATAGATGGCGTCTATGAAGGATGAAGAATGGGAGGTTCTTGACAGAAAGGAATTGGGAACAATACAGCTGTTCCTAGCTTCGTCGATGGCCTTCAATATTTTGAAAGAAAAAACAACAGAGGGTGTGATGAGCGCATTGAGTAAGCTCTACGAAAAACCCTCGGATTCTAACAAGGTATTTTTATTGAAGTGTTTATTTAATATGAAGATGTCAGAAGGTGGATCTGTTGCTGACCATTTAAATGAGTTTAATACACTTACCAGCCAGTTAAGTTCTGTAAAAGTGAACTTTGATGATGATGTTAGAGCTCTTCTAATATTGTGCTCATTGCCAGAAAGCTGGAATAGCTTGTTCATGGCTGTAAGTAACTCTATCCCTAGTTCAAATACTCTTAAGTTTGATGATGTTGTTGGTGTTATTCATAGTGAGGAAATATGAAGAAAAATCATAGGTGATACATTAGGTAATGCTTTGACCACGAGAGTAGAGGGAGACAAAATGAGAGAGGAAGGAGCCCAGGAAATCATAGCAATTCTAAAAAGGGAAGATACAAGTCCAGACTTGGAAAAATAGAGTGCTAGAACTGTGGTAAGAAAGGACATCTAAAGAAAGACTGTCGAGCACCAAAGAAGAAAGGTGAGAGGCAGGAAGAGACTACTTAGGGAAGTGAATGTAGCACATGATGTGTTACAAGATGCTTTGATTCTTGCATTAGATAATACTAGCAATTATTGGGTAGTAGATTCAAGGGATTCATGTCATGCTACACCCCATAGGAAATTCTTTCATGACTATGTTCAAGGTGATTTTGGACATGCTTTATTGGGGGATGATGGACCATGTAAAATTGTTGGAAAGGGAAAGGTACAAATTAAGTTAAATAATGGAAGTGAATGGATGCTAAAGGATGTAGGGCACATTCCTACTATGAAACTAAATCTGATCTCAATGGGGCAGTTGGGATATAACAACTGTTTGTCTACATTTGGAGAAACGTGGTGGAAGATCACTAAAGGATCACTGGTCATAGAAAAAGGAGATAGGGTAGGTACGTTATATTTATGTCCTCATAATATTGATTATTTTATCTCTATATCTTCCACAGAAACAGGTGCGGCATTGTGGCATCATAGGCTTGGCCACATGAGTGAGAAGGGGATGCAGATTCTCCACTCAAGGAAAGTGCTTCCATATATGAAGCAGGTAAGTTTGGAATTATGTGAGAACTGTGTTTATGGAAAATAGAAGAGAGTTATATTTCTCAGGGTTGGGAAACAAAAGGTGAAAATTTAGAGCTTGTCCATATAGATGTATGGAGACCAGCTCAGGTACAATCTCTTGGTGGCTCTCGTTATTATGTTACTTTTATTGATGATGCGACTAGAAAAACTGGGGGTTTTTGCATTAGACAGAAATATGATGTGTTTGATAGTTTTAAAAAGTGAAAAGATTTGGCTAAGAATGAGACTGGAAAGAGGTTGAAATGTCTCAGATCTGATAATGTAGGCAAGTATTACAGCAAGGAGTTTGACAGTTACTGTTCACACAATGGGATTCGCATAGAGAAGATAGTCCCTAGAACACCACAAGAAAATGGCATGTCAAAAAGGATGAACAGAATGGTCATGGAGCATGCAAGGTGTATGAGATTTCATGCAAGGTTGCCCTTACAGTTTTGGGTTGATGTTGTAAACAATGATGTTTATTTAATAAACAGAGGGCCTTCAAGCGCTTTGGATGGTGGCATTCTAGAGGAGGCATGGACAGGTGTTGAGGCCCGGAAATTTGCAGGAAACAACAGTAAGGGATTCTCCCCAGTCAACATTCCCAACTAGCCCATGACTGTTTGGTATGGGGAATCCATCCGGTTTCCGGTCCGGCTACCGTAGGTCAAAGTAACAAAAACAAGGCTTTACCGGTTGCGGCCCGATCCACCGTGTATTTTTTTGTATTTTTGACTTAAGTATGATACACAAGTGCCTAATTAACCATGCAGGGTGATAAGATGCAAGGAGCAGTCACAACATGATGTGCAGGTTCTTACCTCTCGTCTTAGCATTCACAAGCATCTAAATCACATACAACAAGAAATTAAACTAACTACCTAAACTATCCCTAGGGAGCAGGATTATCATTCATTGGTGAGTAATATATTTTGTACATGCATTATGAAGAGTTACAGATAGCTGATACTTCTTTCAAGACACATGAACGATTACAGATATTTGAACAACCAGATAGCCAATTGTTTATGAACAACATTTATTACTCATAGTGGAAAACATCACAAAAATATACTGAAGAACATTCAACAAGAACATAGGTTCAGGAAGTTAAACACTCTCACACTTCATGAAACACAGCTGAAAACGAAATAGTTCCCCTTCAACATTGTTCATTTAATCGCATTGATACATTCCACATTTCGCTTTCTCCAGTAGGCAAAAGTTGCAGTTTCTGATTGTAAAACGAAATAGTTCCTCTTACAAGAAAATGGTGTACAAGTTTTTCCAGGGAAAAATTCCCTTCTAAGTTCTACTTTTCCATATTTAAACTACAACAGCAGATCATTTGGGCTCCCCCCAAACGTGTGACTTTTCCCTCCCATAAAAAGTTTCATCTTCTCATCTTATTTTCTGTATGCGTTCATGATCTAATTAGTAATGGATAGATCTTTTCGGTTTATGCCTTTGTCACCATACATTTTGTATTTTCCTTATCTTGTGCCCCTTGAGTTTCTGACTCCCATCTGTGTCTTCGCGCTGTGGGAATATGAGAAGTCTTTTGGATTTTTCTACAATTGATCAATCGTGCATCATTCACCGGGATTTCATGCTAAAATGAAACGTCAAATTAAATCAATTAAAGCGGCTAATCCACAAGAAATGGCCAGGTGCACCACTTATACTACTTCGTCCATCTACAGGCTTGACAAACCTAGCCAACGACGGTCAACAGGAAACTCTTCGGCGGCTCAAAATACTGACGTCAGAAGGGTAGACCAATCCGCCGCCGGGAAAGGAAAAGAAAACGAACAAGTAACCGGCATTGGCAGCGGAGAGATTTTCACTTCGGGTGGCAAATTTATTTGGGAGCCGTAACGGTGGAAGCAAAAAGTTAGGGACACGAGACCTGAGGGAGGGAAGACTCTCAATCGGAGGTTGGAAGACATTTTACATCGGACGCTAAACTACTTTGGGAGCCGCAACAATGGAAGAAACAAGGGCTAAAGACACGTGAAATGCGAGCGGGAAAAGCTTTAGTCAGAAGTCGGAAGACATCACATCGAAAGCTAAATGACTTTCCCAGCCGCAACGGCGGAAGAGAAAATGCTACGGGTAGGTGATTAAAAGACTAATAAACATCGGCGGTCGAAACGCTTTATACTTCGGGCGCTAAGCCGCTTTGAGAGCCGCAATGGCGGATGAGAAAAAGACAACAGTCATCGATTAAACATAGTATGACGCCCGAAAAGATATTAAGTGTTTTGGACAGCCCTTGAATTTCAACAACGGACAAAAATTGGCTCTACCTTTGAAACGACGACCCAAAACAAAGAAACTTGATACGATCGACAAGCAAATGAAACTGCGACCCGCAACAATTTCCATCACAATCAAATTTGAAAACTAGGGTGAGAGTTAATCTTTAGAATCATCCAAAATTAAACATGACCAAAAATTCAAAGGATCCAATGATTAAAACAACGCTAAATCATGAGGAGGGGCCCAAAATTTAAGAAATTTGGGGAGAATGGTTGCGGCTGCAACAATTGGCGATTACCTGGTGAACCTAGATCTCTAGGAAATTTTTCTTTGAGTGACAGACTGTTTAATAAATGCATTTATTGAATTCTTCCAGCTATCCGGATCTCTCAAATGACCGAAGTGTGTACCTTTAATCATTGATGATAGTCCAATTTGGGAGAGTGGAAACCAAGATTTTCAAGTCCAGATAACTTTGTGGAGGCCAGAGGATGAGTTTCATTATTACTTTTGTTTTCAGGTAGCTGATAGCTTGGACACCACATGATTGTAGCATATGGTAAACAGAAATATTCGTTTGTTCCTTATTCCCATGCCACTTTAGCATCTTTTGTGCTTTTGGACTTTTGTCCCTTTTCATATGAGTCCTCCTGCATGCCTTTCTTACTGAATTTTATTTCAGGATCCTCTATCCCATAGTGTCCTTTTGTGTGATCGGTGTACTTCATGTTTCAGCTCACGGACGGAGAGGATATTTCGGCAATTTAGTTCTTATGATTCAGTATCTGCATTTGATGTATGATGCTTTCATAGGAGTTTTTTGACTCTTATTTGACTTTTGGCATTCGTTTCCTGGCATGGGATCATTTATATTTAATATACTGTTCACCTTGCTCCTTTCCATGGGTCCTCTGTTGTCACTCCTTAGAACATTTTAAGTGTGACGTGGATGGAGCCTCAACATAGTACTCCAGACTCTTCGAATCCGGTATATTTCACAAGGGTTAAGCAGGACTTCAATGCACACAGAGCTTATTCGAGAAAACTGCTAAACTGGAAGAAGTTATTTTGGAAACACACAGTCTGAGACCCAAAAATTTTGATCATTCCCAAACATTTTGATGTCCTTCATGCAACCGCGGGTTCATTCCCTTTATTGGAATCAAGAAAAACAAACTAAAACAAACTGAAAAACATGACTCAAAAGACAGCCAAACAGATTATTTATATACAAGACAGAAGAACTCAATGAAACTTAGGAAAAATAAGGCTTGAGAACCAAACCATTCACTGGTAATTTCTCTTCCCACCCCTGTAGATCTTGCAACTTATAAGTAGAAGGGCCAATCTTTGCTGCAATCTAAAAATGGCCTACCCACAACTGTTGGAATTTAGTGTGCTTTCCTTTCTCATCATGGGGGTGATCCCATTTGAGGACTAAGTCTCCCACTTCAAAGTCTTTCGTTCCAGCTTTATGTTTGTCGAACCATCTCTTTACTAACTCATGTTGTTGCTTAAAGCGTTCCCTGGCTTTAGATCTAGCCTCTTCTGCTTTCAAAAGATTGCATATCCTTATCTGCAAAACTTCATTCTCCGACCCTCTAGACTCTTGAGCTATTATGGAAGATGGAAGCATGATATTGGGAGGAAGGATGGCTTCTTTACCGTAGACAAGGGTATATGGAGACACTCCAATCAAAGACTTGGGGGTGACTCTATCATCCCAAAGGGCATTTTGTAGCGCTGAATGCCAGCTCCTCTGGTTTTCTATCACAGTCTTCTTTAAAATCATAATCACATTTTTGTTAGTGGATTCAGCGAGGCCATTTCCTTGTGGATAGTAATTAGCAGAATAATGCAATTTTATCCCTGTATCATGAGCAAAAGCAGTTAATTTAATTTATGAAAAGTACGTAGCATTATCAAAAACTAACGAAACTGGAACTCCAAACCTGGTCATGATGTGGTCCTGTAGGAAACTGATGACCTCGTCCTGATTTATCTTGCGCAGCAGAACTGCTTCGACCCAGCGAGTGAAATAATCGGTCGCTGTCAGAATGTGTTGGAGCAGGGTCCCGCAGCTACAGAAGAAGCTGCAAGTTTTGGCGGAAAGAGATAAGTTTTTGCGGAAAGATAAAGCGTTGGCGGAAAGAAGACAGGGCAGAGCTATGACGCCGTAGCACGTTTCCAGCTGGAGAGCAGAGCCAGAAACCATGACTTTTGGGATAGAAAATTCAATAAGGCAACGGTACCCGAGCGGCCGAGAGAAGAAAGCTCAACCACTGCATTGAAGGCAGCGGCGGAAGATAGGAGGGCTCAGCGACCCTCATAAAGAAGAAGGAGCAACGAGGCTCAAGCATTGAAGGTGAAGCATAGAAAGAGAAGCGGTGCATAGTACCCATGGTCAGTGTCGGGAAGCATGGAAGACTGCAGAGAGCTGTGGTGTGACGGGAAGCGGCTACCTCAAGGACAGAGAGGACCGACTGTCACTAATTAGGGTTTGGGTTACTGTTGGGACAGGCCCACAGTGTTGTAATGGAGAGACCTTCGGGCCGCCTATAAAAGCTTGCATTTTGTATTGTAAAGGGTTAGCTAATCAGTCAGTTAGTTAGTTGGTCAGTTGATTATTTTGTAGACTCAGGAATCAGTCAGAAAGACTGCGTTGTAATGATCCAGACACCTAGCTTGTCTGTGATTCATTTGAGTCTGTATGTAACCATCCACAGAGAGAACAGAGAGGGAAGGATATATTGAAAGACAGGCAACATAGAGATAGAGATAGACCAGAGATCTAGAAGAGATCTCACGCTGCATATGTGGTGCAACAGACTGTGCTAACTTCCCTCAAGATATATAATAGAAGCACAGTTTGGTGGACGTAACTCCCATCCTGGGGGTGAACCACGTTAAATCCGCATGTTATGTGTTGTATGAATGTGATTGTATTTGCTTATTGTTACTGGTTATTATGCATGTAATGTTAGTTGCAGTAAGTGAATGAATGTATTGTTCAGCTCATGATAATACAAGAAGACAGAGATAATTTGAAGTATTTTAGTAGGCTGTTTAAAGACTCCTTTACGTCTGTTCCTAATGACCAGTTAATCACAATATAACTTCTGAGAAGTAGAGTTTCACACATCGGCACAGTCAATGCTAAGAGCGCAAAGTCGTAGTGGTAAGATATCGCAGAGAGGAGATATCGCACCGGCAGAGGAGCTGCGGTGCGCGATACTGCGAGCTGAGGGCTTAGCGTCGAGGAGAGGTTGGGTATTCCGCGGTGCGTGGAGATGCGATAAGGTAGGAAATATTGTGAGTAAGTGGAAGTTGTGCGACGCAAAAGGAAATCGTGCGACTTGCGCAGGGTTAAGCATCGCACGGGTAAAAGCGCTGCAAGTAGAAGGGGACGTGCGATGCGCAAGAATAGCTGACCTTGGGATTCACAGGAGTAAGAGAAGGGACGTAGGATGAACAGAACCTGGTCCAAGACACTTGAGTCTTGGCCAAACCATTAGATTCACTTCGGGTGAGACTTCAGATCGCTTCGCGGTCTGTTGCCGAAAGGGCCAGTGAGTTTGGGGTGTTGTTGATTAATTATAGTAAACCCGGGTCTGCCCATGCAATCAACAAATGGTTCCATTGTCGGTTTGAACGACTGGGAGTCAATGTTCTGTTGGCATCCTACGAGAGAAGAGTTTCACCAGTGGCTGGATTTAGACTTAAGGGAGTTCGCCAAGAAAGAGAATAGGAGTCCGAGACTAAGCACAGAGGCCTGGCTAGAGAAGCATATCGCTTCAGACATACACGTTATATTTTTTGTAACCTACGGAAACGAGCTTTTCGACTGGTTATCCAAGTTGATAGATAGGAACACATTCAAGAAGAAAAGAAACATCGTCTGGACATCGGAGCTGATTCAGACTGTACAGAACCTTGACAATCCGATTACGAGAGCAGTGGACTTCTGGCTTACCAGTGTGCTAGAAGGCTACGTTACAGAGTTTGCAGTTGACCAGAGAAAGAGCTTCAGTGCAGCTGAATGATACTTCTTCAGAGGATATCGCGGTAAGTACCTAAGATATCTAAACTTGTCCCTTAAGATGCTGCTATATGAAAAAGGAACAATGGATCTAGTCTCAGATGAATAAGTAAAGCTAGTAATGTCACAAGAGTTTGAAAGTGATTTTGATGACATTGGACGAACACGTAGTGGAAAGAAGTATAAAGTAGATTTTAGTTATCCTATATTTGAAGACAGTTCAAACAGTATCAAACAACAGAGCCCTAGCACCACCGAAGAACCAGAGGGGGGTATCCCTTACCACCCCTATACTCCACAGAAGCAGACAGGGACTCAGAATAATCCCGTAGGTACTCCATCTAGTAGTTCACAATCAGTACCTACTCCCGTTACAGCACCTTCACCTACACCGCTGAGTGGTAGTACTCCAGTCAGTCAGAACCCCCCACAGAGAAATAGAATGGGAGACGACATGAAGCTACCTATTTTTAAAGGTACAGGAGCAGAAGACCCGGAATAGCATTGGTTCCTGTGTGAAGCTATGTGGACCATTAAAACAATCAACGATGATAACCTTAAACTTTTACAGTTGGTTACCACACTCAGAGACAGAGCCTTGACATGGTACATAAAGTATACTACATTACCCAAGACGCTCGCCCAGGTCAAGAACGCCATGATCAAAGAGTTTAAGAAACCTAAGTCTGAGTCTCAGTGCATTACAGAGCTTAAGGATATTAAACAGCTACCATCAGAGTCAGTATGGGACTTTGACCAGAAATTCAAAGCTCTTATAGACCAAGTCAGTTTTGAGTTTGCGCTGGAGCAGCATAAAGAATGGTTTATTGCAGCGCTGCTCCCTCACATTAGAATGCCACTAATGCAGCAGAAAATCACTACTCAAGATGAAGCACTGGAGATGGCAATGAAACTAGAGGCTTCACCTTTAGCAGAAACCAGTACAGGAATGAAAACTCTACAGACCCAGTTGGCCAACCTCACATTACAGATACACGAACTTAAAAAAGGGAAAGAGGTTATTCAAGACATATGGTGCATAAAGTGCAGAGCACAGGGCCACAGTAAAGATAACTGTCCAGTCTTTGCATAATACTTAGCGTCAGGGGCTCCTAACCCCTTACCACGAACACAAGGGCCATGGTGTGAAATATGTAGAACACAAGGACATCCACCTCAGCAATGCCCTTTACTTCAAAAGTATGTATAGACACCTAAAAACCTATATTGTATCTTCTGTAAATCCATCGGGCATGATCCACAAGATTGTCGAGCTTATGATCTCCTGTCAGAAAGAACACAGGATGTGTACAGAGTCCAAGCAGACACACAGGGTCCAGCAACAGGACCACAGCCGGCTCAGACGTATGGAGGCCGTGGAGGAGGATTCAGAGGACGAGGCCATGGAGGAGGCTTCGCATGAAGAGGAGGTTTTGGCCAAGGTCGTGGACCAGTCACTTGTTATAATTGTGGCATTGTAGGACACTATGCTAGGGACTACCAGAACGCCACTACTACTTGTAATTACTGCAAATCTTATGATCATACTATAGAAGAGTGTCCCATCTTGATAGCTAAGATCAGAGATCCTAAACCAGCCGTACACTAGAACATCCAGCTTATTGCTGCTGAACCTAAGGAACCAGAACCAGCAGTTAACATTGTGACTCGGAGCGGTGCTTCCACGAGTGGCACATCGCAGGAGACCGGACAGAACATAAGTCAGGGGTCGGTGCGCAGAGCTCCTACTAAAGCAACTGCACTCGACCTACAGAAGAATAAGGAGACCTTTCATGAAGCTAAGGCTTCCTTTGATGAACCTACACTATTAGGACCACAGGTACCACCGTCTAGGGGCGTACCACAGCAAGTACGTTGTAGCGATAGCCCTGAGCAGGCACAGCAGGCTACCACATCCGGAAGAGGTGACGAGGATGAATCGACAGGAAGTATACAAGCCTTCCTGCACAGCTGCTTAAAACTCCTGAGAAATGATAAAGCTGTTGGTGAGCTACAATGTATGATAGATCAGTGCCAACAACCCTCTCTCTCGGGCAGTGCACACCACGCTGTCCATAATATTACGAGACATGCAAGGACAGGAAGAGAGATGAAATTCACAGCCCAGATCGGTGAGTTTGAAATGGATGAGGTTGTCTTAGACCTGGGATCAGAGGTGAACGTTCTAACCAAGCAGACATGGGAACAGATGGGTAGTCCTCAGTTAGCCCTATCACCTATCCACCTAAGATTAGCTAATCAACAGCGAGTATCACCATTGGGTCGACTATCGCAGGTGCCAGTTGATATTGACGGAGTTTGTAATTTTGTGGACTTCGAGGTTATAGAAATCATTGGTGATAGTCGACCATATCCAGCACTATTAAGTATTGATTGGGAAATTGGCAGCAAAGCTGTCATTGATCTAAAGAAAAGACAAATGACCTTTGAGGATGCGCAGATCTGGGTCATCGCACCGTTGGACCCTTACCAAGGACCTAGATATATCGAACCTATCCGAGCAGAGGAAGAGGCACATAATATGGAGAGTCTCTACCAGATGACAGCAAACCAGAATGACTATATCAATCCCACTGCAGAAGGGCATATTAGCTGGCGATGCGACAGCTCATGCGCATCGGATTCGGATGTTGGTCTAGAAAACTGGCAGAACAGACTTTACGAAGTATCATTGCGCAGATGTGCGTTTATAAGTAAATCATTGCGATGGATTGGTGCCGAGATCGCTGAGACTCCATCATATCATGGTCTGACAGACATCCAAGACTTTCTTGAACAATTTGAGCAACAAATCCCTCCTGAGCAGAGGATCGTAGCTATGGACCTTGCAGTTCGAGCCACACCTGCAAGATGGTGGTATGCGCATAAAGAAAATATTGCATCATGCGATAATATCAAAAGACTGATGGCGATCATATTTTCTGACAACAGAAGGTATGCTCAGCACAAGTACACAGGAGAAACTGACCCCAGGGTACACATTCAGATATGTGAACAGAACTGGTCGGACATTCCAGAGGATGAATGAGTTCACAGATTCATTCACACATTGGACATAGTTCCAAGGAACTGGTATACAGAGATCGAGCTGCGCAAAGGAACAACCACATGGCCGCTTATGACAGATAGCTTCCTACTCACCTTTGCATTTGAGTCAGAATATCCAAGTGTTGCTCAGGCCCTAGATATCATCAAGACAAAGATTTTTGAGGATCACACTATCTCAGTACCAGTCCAACCTAAGTGGACTATCCAGCTAGAAGAGGCGTTGGAATGCTACAATTTTACATCAGAATCAGAGGAAGCGGATGAGGATCCTCGCAATACCAACATTCCAGAATCAGAAGGCACTCGCTAAGTGGAGGGACCACAGCTAGACATTCCAGCGATCACCGAGCCCATCAAGATTAAAAAGATCAATATTGGCACAGATGAAGAACCTAAGTTTGCCTCTATTGGAGACTACTGGAATGACGAAACAGTTGGACAAATTGCAGATCTGCTACATGATTATCAAGACCTATTTCCCACCAAGTTCACAGAGATGAAGGGAATAGTTGGAGACTTGGGAGTCATGAGGATACCATTAAAGGAGGATGCTAGACCAGTTAAGCAACGTCCATACAGATTGAATCCGCACTACAAAGAAAAAGTAATGGACGAAATTGATAAAATGCTAACAGCAGGCATCATTGAACCAGTAGAGGAAAGCGAATGGGTTATCCCTATGGTAGTACAAGAGAAGAAAACAAAAGGGGACATCAGGATCTGTGTTGATTTGCGAAAACTCAACGATGCATCACTTCATGATCCATTTCCAACACCGTTCACTGATGAAGTATTAGACAACGTGGGAGGACAAGAGGTCTACTCCTTCACTGACGGGTTTTCAGGCTACCAACAGATCAGAATACACCCAGAAGATCGATCAAAGACCACATTTGCAACAGAATGGGGCTCGTTCCAGTATACGGTAATGCCCTTTGGTCTTAAGAATGCACCAGCTATATTTTCTAGAGTAGTAGTTGCTGTATTTAAAGAATACATTCATAAATTCTTGGAAGTATATTTTGATGATTGGACTGTATTTGGGTTAATCAGTAAGCACATAGGCGATCTAAGACTGATGTTAGAAAAATGTAGGCAGTACCAGATCTCTCTAAACTTGAAAAAATGTATATTCTGTGCACCATTTGGTATCTTGTTGGGTCACATTGTTTGCAGACAAGGCTTGATGGTAGACCCCGCCAAGATCGCTATCATTGTAAACCTTCCAGCACCTAATTCAGTCAAGCAACTGAGGACAGTACTTGGTCATACCAGGTACTACAGAAAGTTCATCAAGGGCTATGCAAAGATTACAGCACCGATGGAAAAATTGCTCAAGAAGGATGTAAAATTCCTATGGAACGAGGAATGCCAGCAGAGTCTAGACATACTTAAGGAGAAGATGGTTACAACACCCATCCTAGTATTTCCGGACTGGACTAAGCCTTTCCATGTACATGTGGATGCATCCGGCATCGCATTAGGAGTCGTCTTGACCCAGCCAAGAGAAGGAGATGTTGACCATCCTATCGCTTACTCCAGCAGAAAGCTATCAATAGTGGAAAAGAACTACACCACAACAGAAAGGGAGGGCTTAGCCATGGTATATGCGCTGCAGAAGTTCAGGCACTATCTATTGGGTGCCTCATTTAAAATGTTTACTGATCATTCCGCATTGAAGTAACTAGTCAATAAACCAGTGTTAGGGGGGAGAATCTGCAGATGGTTACTCCTCTTCCAGGAGTATGATTTTGAAATCATTGTGAAACCAGGAAGACTGAATGCAAGACCGGATCATCTGTCGCGGTTAGACTCAGGAGAAGAGCCCAGTAACCTAGAAGACAATCTGCCAGATGCGTCGTTGTTTTCCATACAGATTGCAGATGAGTACTATGCCGACATCATTCAATTCCTCACCACAGGCATAGCACCTGACGAGTTTACTAAGCAGCAAAAGAAGCAGTTGGTTGTTAAGGCAGCAGACTTCACCCTCATTGCAGGATGCCTATACAAGTTAGGTCCGGACGAAGTTCTGCGCAGATGCGTGATGCCACATGAGAAAGACACTATTATTAAAGAGGCTCATTCAGGAACCACAGGAGGACATTTCGCAGGAAAACCGACTGCGCAGAAAATCCTAGAGGCAGGCTTGTGGTGGCCTACACTGCATAAAGACACGAAGGACTTCTGCAGATGCTGCGATATCTTCCAAAGGGTAGGAAAACCCTCGCAACGCGATGAAATGCCGCTGCGACCGCAGGTCACGCTGCGCGCATTCGACAAATGGGCTATCAATTTTGTGGGTCCAATCAACCCACCCGGGAAGCGCACTGGTGTGAGATACATTATCACTGGAACAGAATACCTCACCAGATGGGTGGAGGCCAAGGCAGTAAGAAATTGTGATGCTGCTACAGCACGCAATTCCTTTTTGAAAACATCATCAGTAGGTTTGGATGCCCAGTAATTTTGATGAGTGACCAAGGTACACATTTCTTAAACAACACTATTGAGGCATTAACAGAAGAATTCCAGATCTAGCACCATAAGAGCACTCCCTACCACCCGCAGGCTAATGGTACAGTGGAGGCCTTCAATAAGATTTTAGAAAATGCTCTCACTAAGATCTGTAATAGCCATAGGAATGATTGGGACCTCAGAGTTAATGCTGTCTTATGGGCATACAGAACCACATGCAAGAAACTTACGGGACACACACCTTTCAGCTTAGTATATGGACAAGAGGCTGTTATGCCTATGGAGTATATTCTTCCCAGCTTAAGAATCGCTCAGATTACTGAGATGACTGATACAGACACAGTCGAAGCAAGGCTAGCACAACTGCTCGCCTTAGAAGAAGACAGGTTCATCACCGGATTCCATCAGAAAGTGCAGAAGGCCCGAGAAAAAGCTTGGCATGACAGGCACATTAAGAATAAGACTTTCCAGATTGGAGACCTGGTGCTCCTCTATGACAGCAAATTCATCAAGTTCCCAGGGAAGTTTAAGACGCATTGGCTGGGGACATATCAGATACAACAAGTCACAGAAGGAGGTGTCGTTCAGCTCAGCCAGCTGAATGGGGAGCTCTTGCCCACATGGATCAATGGTAGTAGGCTGAAGCTATATAGTGATAGCCACCTCACCTCTCAGCCCTAGCTTAAACCAGCCGCGCCGTGCAGATGTCCAGTGTAGTTGAAAGGAGGCATCGCACCGGGAATGAGTCTACACAAAAAAATAAAAAATTTAACACTATTTGTTTGCGCAGGTGATGCGGAGTTGCATCGCAGCAGTAAGATGTTTTCGCCTGCCATGTACTCAATATACAACCGACAGTGGGCTAGTCAAGTCACTATCTGACAGGTAGTTAATGAAGAAATGACCGGTATCCCCTACCGTAGATTTGGCAGCAGTTTAATAAATTTTTCCAGATTTGGTAAATCCCCGACGACACCGGTGCCGAGATATGCATGCTTGGAGGGACACGTGAGTAGATCTCAGCAATTATGACAGATCAAAATGACGGGTAGGGTCTTGTCGAGGTAATTATGATGACCAACGGGTGTGACCCAGGATAACCGTTGCGTCCGGTAGTATGCCTTCAACATAAAAGCAGACATCCTTCAAGCAGGAAGGGTACAGTTGCCAAACCTTGAGAACTATGCAATGCAGTGCTAAGTGTCCCCTGAGCAGAGCCAATTAAGTTGCAGAGTACAGTGACTTCTAGAGTTCGAAGCCACTGCATGCCCAGAGTATTGAGCCAAGCGGATTCTGACTAAAAGCGAACCTCTAGAAGGCATGTTGAGACGTTTTGACCCTGGTCCTGGTGACCGTAGATCCGCCATGGCGACGTCACCCAAGGTTGTGAAATTAAGTACAGCACAAGCTAGACAGTCGCTAAGGATGAAGAGTCAAGTGCCAGAAGTAGAAGTTGTCACTAAAGTCTCTGCTAAGGAGAAGAAGAACGCCGAGCCGACCACTGAAGATAAGAAAGCAGAGCAGAAGACTGATGAGAAGAAATCTCCCGCTAGAAGGAAGGTAAAAATGAGAAAAAGAAAGAAACGGGAGAAGGTCACTAACCTATCTGATCAGCTAAGAAAAGCACGAAACATGGTGAAGGTACTGAAACAGAAACCTGAGGGTCAGCGGCAGCATGTGGACCTGGACCACTTCGAAGAGAAGAGAAGTGGAAGAAGACTGCAAACCCAGCGGAGGGGAGACTTCCAGAACAAGGACAAAGGCTTGTTCTCAGAGCGGAGTTCATGGGTTGCTTCTTCTCCGTCCACGAGGCTCTAGATGGAAGAAAAGGTTTGAGGAGGCTGGAAGATACATATTTTCCTTGTGATAAAAGTTCTAACCCAGATAAAAAGGCAAGGATATCTGTGGAACACTTCTCAAACACTAGAGCACTCATAAAGAAGAAAGAGTGAAGAGAGCGACACCATGACTATGGGCAGAAAGGATAAGAGAGCCCAGCGAGCTCAGTTACCAAAACTCCACAAAGAACGTGTCGAGGTAATGCAGAACGAAGTCGAAAGACTTTAGTAGAAGTTACAGAAGACTTCGCAGGAGGCGAAGGATAAGTTGCAGCAGGAGAAGCCTGTTGCAGGTGGCTCGAGGACGAGCCACAAGTAAGTGTTAGGGGACTGTTGGAGCAGGGTCCCGCAGCTACAGAAGAAGCTGCAAGTTTTGGCAGACAGAGATAAGTTTTGGCGGAAAGATAAAGCGTTGGTGGAAAGAAGACAGGGCAGAGCTGCGACGTTGTAGCACGTTTCCTGCTAGAGAGCAGAGCCGGAAACCATGACTTTTGGGATAGAAAAGTTAAGAAGGCAACGGTACCCGAGTGGCTGAGAGAAGAAAGCTCAACCACTGCATTGAAGGCAACGGCGGAAGACAGGAGGGCTCAGCGACCCTCATAAAGAAGAAGGAGCAACGAGGCTCAAGCATTGAAGGCGAAGGACAGAAAGAGAAGCGGTGCATAGTACCCATGGTCAGTGACGGGAAGCATGGAATATTGCAGAGAGCTGTGGTGTGACGGGAAGCGGCTACCTCAAGGAAAGAGAGGACCGGCTGTCACTAATTAGGGTTTGGGTTACTGTTGGGACAGGCCCATAGTGTTGTAATGGCGAGACCTTCGGGCCGCCTATAAAAGCTTTCATTTTGTATTGTAAAGGGTTAGCTAATCAGTTAGTTAGTTAGTTGGTCAGTTGATTATTTTGTAGACTCAGGAATCAGTCAGACAGACTGCGTTGTAACGATCCAGACACCTAGCTTGTCTATGATTCATTTGAGTCTGTATGTAACCATCCACAGAGAGAACAGAGAGGGAAGGATATATTGAAAGACAGGCAACATAGAGATAGAGATAGACCAGAGATATAGAAGAGATCTCGCGCTGCATATGTGGTGCAACAGACTGTGCTAACTTCCCTCAAGATATATAATAGAAGCATAGTTTGGTGGACGTAACTCCCATCCTGGGGGTGAACCACGTTAAATCCACGTGTTATGTGTTGTATGAATGTGATTGTATTTGCTTATTGTTACTGGTTATTATGCATGTAATGTTAGTTGCAGTAAGTGAATGAATGTATTGTTCAGCTCATGATAATACAAGAAGACAGAGATAAGTTGAAGTATTTTAGTAGGCTGTTTAAAGACTCCTTTACGTCTGTTCCTAATGACCAGTTAATCACAATATAACTTCTGAGAAGTATATTTTAACACATCGGCACAGTCAATGCTAAGAGCGCAAAGTCGTAGTGGTAAGATATCGCAGAGAGGCGATATCGCACCGGCAGAGGAGCTGCGGTGCACGATACTGCGAGCTGAGGGCTTAGCGTCGAGGAGAGTTTGGGTGTTCCACGGTGCATGGAGATGCGATAAGGTAGGAAATATTGTGAGTAAGTGGAAGTTGTGTGACGCGAAAGGAAATCGTGCGACTTGCGCAAGGTTAAGCATCGCATGGGTAAAAGCGCTGCGAGTAGAAGGGGACGTGCGATGCGCAAGAATAGCTGACCTTGGGATTCACAGGAGTAAGAGAAGGGACATAGGATGAACAGAACCTGGTCCAAGACACTTGAGTCTTGGCCAACCCATTAGATTCACTTCGGGTGAGACTTCATATCGCTTCGCGGTCTGTTGCCGAAAGGGCCAGTGAGTTTGGGGTGTTGTTGATTAATTATAGTAAACCCGGGTCTGCCCATGCAATCAGCAGAATGTACTTGTGTTGTAGGGAGGAATTTGGTTTTATTTCTCCAATGATATCTAACCCCCATTGCTCAAATGGTTCCGTGATCATCATAGGCTTTAGGGGTGCTACTGCTTTAGGTTGTCTCCCACTACACCTTTGACAAATATCACACTTCCTGACATAGGCATGTGCATCTTTGAAGAGCGTAGGCCAATAGTAACCTGCCCTGACGATTTTGTGGGCTGTAGTATCTCCTGAATAATGTCCCCCAGCAGGACCTTCATGCAATTCTGACATTACTTTCTTCACATCTTCCTTTTCTAAGCATCTGAGAAGAACCCCGTCATAATTCTTTCTAAATAATACTCCTTCTACAAGTTGATAGGAGGCTGATTTAAGACGTAGCACCCTTCTTTGCTTGGAAATCCAATGTTCTGGTAACATCCCCGCCTGTAGGTAATGCACAAGGTCTCTATACCCAGACTCGGGAGCTGTAAACAAAGGACATACCTCCATTACATGTAATTCGGCTTCATCTTCCCAGGCGTGTTCTTCATTTTTTTCATTTTTAGTCATCTGTTTGCACAACCCTTGTCCTTTAACTATAGACGCTGGCTTGAATTCAAGGTCATAATCTTGAAGAGATGTTACCCAGTTGCCTCATCTTTATCCTAACTCCTTCTGTACAAGAAGAGACCTTACAGCTGGGTAGGGGACGACCACCTTGGTAGTATTTTTTAAAATATAAGGCCTGAATTGCTTTACTGCTTTGAATAAAACGTAAGCTTGTTTATCAATAGCTGGGTAATTCAATTCGGCCCCTTGCAGACCAGTGCTCATGAAAGATATTGGGAATTCATCCCCCCCATCCTCCTTTTGGGTAAGCACAGCTACTAGTGAATCATCGGATGCAAAGGTATACAGAATAAAGTCTTTATCGAAATCTGGGCTTTTCAGGGAGGGTACGTGTGCAACAGCAGTTTTGATTTTTCCGAATGTGCTCTTCTCAATTTCAGTCCACTTGAATAGTGCATTTTGCTTTACCATCTACTGCAACGGCTTGACAATCTGAGCAAAATCAAGCACAAATATTTGCACGAAGTTTATCGTTCCCATAAATGATTACATCCTTTTTTTATTATGGGGCAAGGGGATTTGTTCAATAGCCTTAATTCTTTCTGGATCTATAGAGATTCCTCTCTTCGAAACTATGTGACCCAGCAACTTTCCCTCCATGACAGTGAACACACACTTCTTAGGATTGAGTTAGATGCCATATTTCTAACAGCGTTCGAAAATTTGCCTTAAGTGAAACACATGCTCTGCTCTTCTCCTTGAGAATATTGTAATATCGTCAAGGTATACTACAACACTTCAACCAATCAATCCATGGAAAGCTATGTCCATAGCCCTCTGAAACGTTGCTCCAGCATTTATAATCCCAAAGGGCATTTCCCTGTAGGCAAAGGTTCCCCATTTGGTCCTGAATGTGGTCTTCAATCTGTCTTCTTCGGCTACTAATACTTGATTGTAGCCAGAGAAAACGTCTAATAATGAAAACAGTTCAGAACCTGAGACCATTTGCAGCAATTGCTCCATGGGTGGAACAGGATAGTTATCTTTTTTTGAAGCACAGTTTAAGTTCTTGAAATCCACGCAGAGTCTAATCTCTCCAGATTTTTTCCTCACAGGTACCAGATTTGATACTCACTCAAAGTGTCTGACCTTAAAAATGATTCTAGCATCCAATAATTTCTTCACTTCACTTTGAATCAATGGTTCCAATTTTGGATGCATTTTTCTTAAAGGTTGCAGATATGGCTTGACACTGAATTTGATGGGGACAACATGCTTAATGATGTTGGTGTCGTATGTTTTCAGATCTCCGTATGTCCATGCGAAAACATCTTTATATTGTTTAAATAGACTGACGAATTTATCTCTTTCTGCTGGTGAACAACATTTGCCGAGGTTCACAAATTTAGGACTCGCCTCAGTCCCTAAATTTATCAGCTCGAATTGTAGAGATGAGCTGTGGGTCTTCACGTTGGCTGGTCTTCTGAACTTTTTCATTTAAATCGAACATTCTTTCCAGCGTTTTGACTCCTTTAGGGATGACATTGTCATATTTCATCTCAGGTTGATGTTCTTCATCATCTGTGATTTCTCCTTTAAACACCTCGTCATTTGTTAAACATTCTATAATTTGTTGGTCATCATCGAACACTCGTAGGTTCATAATCATGTCAGGTACAGAGGGCCTGAAAAGTAATTCAACAGAGTATCGATTATTAGTGGGTACCAACCTAGCGGCTGATGTGGCCAACAAGTCAGCCACTGCATTTTTTAGTCTTGGAATTGAAATAATATTAAATGCATTAAAACATTTAAGCAGGTCCCATACCTCATTTTGGTAAGCTTTCAAGTGAGGGGAAACACAATGTATTTGATTTCGGATTTGTTTCACAATAATTTCATAATCCCCAAAAACTTTTAGATTACTTACCTTTAATTCGATTGCCTTCCTCAATCCTTGTACCAGCGCTTCATACTCAGCTGTATTATTAGTACACTCAAACTCTAATCTACGTGAAAGAAAGTGTTTATTCTTTCGGGGGTCGATCATGACACAGCCGGCCCTTGACCCCTCTAACGTCTTAGAGCCATCAAAAAAAAAAGTCCAAAAATCACTAACTACTGAATGTGAATCTATTCCTACTGCTAAGTATACTATTTTACAGTCAATCTCATCATCCTGTGAGAATCGAAGGAGATCAGGCTGAGTGTCTGATGTGTTGCTAGCTTCTTATGCTTGGTAATTTCCTGGTTCCAATTCAATAAAATAGTTTCCCAATACAGAATCCACTGGTTCATTTTTCTCCTCCAGTTGAGTAACATTGTATTTCATGTGAGGCTCTCTTAAAATCTTAATCTGGTTCGGACTTCCTTTGTATGGAAACCACAGATGCGACCAATCCGAGGAAAAATATCCATTTAGTTTGGCCAACCAATCTCTACTCAAGACAAGACCGTACGCATCTGGTATATCAGCCACCACGATATTAATGACCTGGCATACTTTATCATTTGATGCTAGACGGACTAGGACATCTTTCATCTTGCCCCTTATCTTTACATATGTCCTATCCAACTAAACAAGTCTCCAAGTAGATGGCTTGGGCTGCCCATTTATCCTTTTACAGACTGATATTGGCATGACATTAATTGTCGCCCCTGAGTCTACCAAGCAATTATGTACATTATGATTGAAAATCTCAAACGTGATGAGGAAAGGTGGATGTTTTCTTTTATACTTACCTCCCATGCTGGTTTCACCGATTTATTCTTCTTCCTGAGGCTGATTGTCAGTGGGCAGCTTCTCATCCGATGCTTCAAGTGCTTTCAATAGTCTTTCCTTTTGTTGCGGCACTTTACACATTTCGAATAGTGGAACATTCGCTTTTACCTTCTTTAAATCCTCCATGATGTCATAATCCATCGGCTTCTCAATGGGACGATGTTTATCAGTATTCATCTTTTCTTCCTTTGGCCTAGCCAACGTATTATTCTTCTTCGGATCTTGGCTGGTAATCGTGAATTATGGAATCTTATCAGCTAAGGATTTATTTTGAAATTTCTTTACATTTCTTTGCAGCATTTTGATCTTTGGTAGAATGAGACTATTTTCTTTAATTGGCCCTTGGCTCCTTGTTGCCACGTTGGTTTCCATGACATCCTTGTAGCCCTGATTCTTTTCCTCTTGAGCATCAAATAACGAAACAAAATCCCATAAAACCATGGTTTCCTCTTCTGCTTCCTTTGTTGACGTAGTATTCTCTTTTCTCTCTTCATCTCCATCTTCTATTAATCTAGAATCCAACAGCTGATTCATGACCAACGTCATCGAATTTATCCATTGGGGACAATTCTTCTCAGAGTGTGGTTGTTGGTGGAAAGTGAAAAAATTGTCCATGCCTACCTCTGTTAAATTCATAGATGCAGTATTGTGAGGAGGAGATTGAGACTGATTTTTATCCTCTCTTTTCTTATAATATGGCTTATAAAACTTTGGTGTTTCCTTCTCTTTCTCCAAGTCTATGATTTTGTTGGAAAGCTTCTGCATCATTTTTGCCATATTTTCATAATCTGGCGATTTCTCTTCCTGAGGCTTAGTAAACAATAAGGCTTTCCTTCCTACACCTTTCTCTCCTGACTGTTCTGGATAATCTTCAATACTTTCCCTTTCAGCTTCCACTACTTCTACCTCTTCATAGGTTTCCGTCAAAGTAGGCTTGGCCCTACCATTGGAAAACATGGCCAAATCAGGGCCTAAAGCTGAAGTATAATATTCAATCAAAACTTTTTCTGAAGGTTTATCTGTTTCAGAAAAATTCTTGAGATAGGCTGCAAACCTTTGTGTGAAACTGTGCACCTTTTCTTTTCTTTCTTTCTTCAAGGCGCATAGCCCTTTCATGAGGGCTGCATGAGTTTTTTGAGTTGCATACTTACTTCTGAAAATTCTTTTGAAGCTATCCCAATCAGGGATAGAGTTAGCAGGCAACACAAAGTACCATGATGCTGCAACCCCTTTAAGGGTATGCGGGAACAATCTGCAGACTACATCTTCATACTCCCCTGCCCTTAATACTTCGATTGCCAAGTAAAAAATTTGTAGGTGATTATCTACTAGTATTTTCTCATTTGGGTCGAACTTGGGAAACATATTCTCAAAGGCTTGAGGTAGGTCGTGTAATGGAGGTGTCAGGTTTAACGGTGATCTGGCTCTCCAAGCAGGTGGTGGATTTGGTGGGTTAGGTGGTGGATTAGCATTTATTCCTACCATGAGTCTAGGTGGAGAGTGAGGAGGTGAACCAACTGGAGTATGAGCAGGAGAGATGTGAGGGGTATCTGGGCCTTCTTGATTCAAAGGTAGCAAAACTTCCTGTAAGGATGTTTCTACAAGTTCTTCCCAGTCTCCAACCAACACTGATTCTTTTGCTACAGGACGATATTTCTTTTTATATTCTCTTCTGGGCAATTCAGGGATGATTGGAAATCCTCCAATATTCTTTACATATGCCCTGGTGTGTCTTCTCAAATCATTAACAATTTCATTGCCAACAGAATATAGATGTTCTCTTTCTTCCAGAATTGGATTATGAATCCCACTGCTTTCATAACTGTTACCGGTGGAATAATCTTGGGAAAATGGGTTTCCTCGGACAGCCATACACTGGCGGCCCTCCTTCTAGCACCAAAACTGTTGAGGCCCAAAAATTTGCAGGCAACAATAGTAAGGGATTATCCCCAGTCAACGTTCCCAACTAGCCTGTGACTGTTTGGTATGGGGAATCTGTCCGATTTGCGGTCCGGCTACCGTAGGTCAAAGTAACAAAAACAAGGCTTTACCGGTTGCAGCCCGGTCCACCGTGTATTTTTTGTATTTTTTACTTAAGTATGATATGCAAGTGCGTAATTAACCATGCAGGGTGATAAGATGCAAGGAGCAGTCACAACGTGATGCGCAGGTTCTTACCTCTCATCTTAGCATTCACAAGCATCTAAATCACATACAACAAGAAATTAAACTAACTACCTAAAGTATCCCTAGGGAGCAGGATTATCATTAATTGGTGAGTAATATATTTTGTACATGCATTATGAAGAGCTACAGATAGCTGATACTTATTTCAAGACACATTAACGATTATAGATATTTGAACAATGAGATAGCCAATTGTTTATGAACAACATTTATTACTCACAGTGGAAAACATCACAAAAATATACTAAAGAACATTCAACAAGAACATAGGTTCAGGAAGTTAAACACTCTCATAGTTAATGAAACACAGTTGAAAATGAAATAGTTCCCATTCAACATTGTTCATTTAATCACATTAATACATTCCACATTTCGCTTTCTCTAGCAGGCAAAAGTTGTAGTTTCTGATTGTAAAACGAAATAGTTCCTCTTATAAGAAAATGGTGTACAAGTTTTTCCAGGGAAAAAGTCCCTTCTAAGTTCTACTTTTCCATATTTAAACTACAACAGCAGATCATTTGGGCTCCCCCCAAACATGTGACTTTTCCCTCCCTCGAACGTTTCATCTTCTCATCTTATTTTCTGTATGCGTTCATGATCTGATTAGTAACGGATAGATCTTTTGGGTTTATGCCTTTGTCGCCATCCATTTTGTCTTTTCCTTAGCTTGTGCCCCTTGAGTTCCTGACTCCCATCTGTGTCTTCGCGCTGCAGGAATATGAGCAGTCTTTTGGATTTTTCTGCAATTGATCAATCGTACATCATTCACCAGGATTGCATGCTAAAATGAAACGTCAAATTAAATCAATTAAAGCGGCTAATCCACAAGAAATGGCCAGGTGCACCACTTATACTACTTCGTCCATCTACAGGCTTGACAAACCTAGCCAACGACGGTCAACAGGAAACTCTTCGGCGGCTCAAAATAATGACGTCGGAAGGGTAGACCAATCCACCGGCGGGAAAGGAAAAGAAAATGAACAAGTAACCAGCATCGGCAGCGGAGCGATTTTCACTTCGGGTGGAAAATTGATTTGGGAGCTGTAACGGTGGAAGCAAAAAGATAGGGACATGAGACCTAAGGGAGGGAAGACTCTCAATTAGAGGTCGGAAGACATTTTACATCAGACACTAAACTACTTTGGGAGCAGCAACGGCGGAAGAAAAAAGGGCTAAAGACACGCGAAATGCAGGCGGGAAAATCTTTAGCCAGAATTCAGAAGACATCACATCGGAAGCCAAATGACTTTCCCAGCCGCAACGGTGGAAGAGAAAAGGCTACGGGCAGGCGATTAAAAGACTAATAAACATCGGCGGTGGGAACGCTTTATACTTCGGGCACTAAGCCGCTTTGAGAGCCGCAACGGCAGATGACAAAAAGACAACAGTCGTCGATCAAACACAGTATGATGCTCGAAAAGATATTAAGTGTTTTGGACAGCCCTCGAATTTCAACAACGGACAAAAACTGGCTCTACCTCTGAAATGGCGACCCAAAACAAAGAAACTTGATCCGATCGACAAGCAAATGAAACTGTGACCCACAACAATTTCCATCACAATCAAATTTGAAAAACCAGGGAGAGAGTTAATCTTTAGAATCATCCAAAATTAAACATGACCAAAAATTCAAAGGATCCAACAATTAAAACAATGCTAAATCATGAGGAGGGGCCCAAAATTTAAGAAATTTGGGGAGAATGGTTGCAGCTGCAAAAACAGGTAAACAAGTAAAATACTCATTTCTGAGAACTTTTGGTTGTGAAGCATTTGTCCATATTGATAAAGATGATAGAACAAAGATTGAGGCTAAATCTAAGAAATGTACCTTTATTGGATACGGGGTTGATGATTTTGGTTATCACTTATGGGATCTTAAAAATCGCAAAATCATTAGGAGTAGAGATTTAGTATTCAATCAAAAGGCCATGTACAAATATCAGTTGCAGGAAAAGAAGAAAATGAAAACATAGAGTACATAGCGCTTGATGAAATCAAAGAGAATGAAGTTCCAAAGGCACCAGAAAATAAAGAGCAGTAGTAGGTACATGAAACTCCTACAACTGTAAGAAAGTCTACCAGGTTAAGTAGACCCCCTAAACGATTCTCTCCTTCACTATATTATTTATTGATGACTGATTCTGGTGAACCAGAATGCTATGAAGAAGCAATGTAGGTAGAAACTAGAAAGAAGTGGGAGCAGGGCATGGATGAGGAGATGGACTCATTGGTAAGAAACCAGACTTAGGATCTGGTTAAGTTTCTTGTAGAAAAGAGGGGATTGTAGAATAAATGGATTTACAGGTTGAAGGAAGAAGATGGAGGAAATAAGCAGTACAAGGCTAGACTTGTTGTAAAGGGGTTTGCACAAAATAAAGGTATAGACTTTGATGAAATATTTTCTCCTGCTGTTAAAATGACTTCAATTAGAACTATTTTAAGTCTAGTGGTGGTAGAATATTTGCATCTTGAACAGTTAGATGTAAAAACAACCTTTCTCCATGGGTATTTGGAGGAAGAGATTTATATGCAGCAGCCACAGGGGTATGAGGTCAAAGGTAAGGAGAATTTGGTTTGCAGGATGAAGAAGAGCTTGCATGGCCTGAAGCAAGATCCAAGGCAATGGTATTTAAAATTTGATAAGTTTATGATAGAACAAGGTTATGATAGATGTCATTCTGACCACTTTATTTATTTCAAGAGGCTAGATAACGAAAGATATATTATCTTGTTATTGTATGTGGATGACATGCTTGTTACAGGGTCTGACATGCTGGATATAAATGTGCTCAAAATAAAACTAGCTAATTCATTTTTTATGAAGGATTTGGGTGCTGCAAATAAAATCCTTGGTATGAGAATAACAAGAGACAGGAAAAATAAAAAATTGACGTTGTCTCAAGGTGAGTACATAGAAAAGGTGTTGTAGAGGTTTAGAATGCAGAATGCAAAACCAGTTAGTACACATTTAGCCAACCATTTCAAGCTAAGTAAGGAGATGTGTCTAGAGACATAGGAAGAAATAGATTACATGTCCAGGATTCCCTAGTCATCAGCGGTTGGAAGCTTGATGTATGCCATGGTGTGCACAAGACCAGATATTGCACATGCAGTGGGAGTTGTGAGCAGGTATATGAATAATCTAGGTAAAGATAATTGGAAAGCAGTATAGTCGATTCTCAGGTATTTGAGAGGTACCACTGCACATGCATTATGTTTTAGAGGTTCAAACACTGTTCTACAGGGGTATGTTGACGCATATATGGATGGTGATAAAGACAGTAGGAGGAGCACCACAAGGTATGTGTTTACTGTGGGTGGAACAATAGTAAGTTAGATTTCAAAACTACAACGGGTTGTTTCACTTTCAATAATGGAAGTAGAGTATGTTGTTGCTACAGAGGCTAGTAAGGAGATGATTTGGTTGTAGAGGTTCATGGAATAATTGGGTAAGAAGCAAGAGAACAGTAGGTTGTATAGTGATATCTAGATTTCTAGTCATCTTGCAAAGAAATCATCCTTTCATTTGAGGACTAAACATATACAATTCAAGTACCACTTCATAAGATCTGTTCTAGATGAAGAACTGTTAAAACTAGAAAAGATACATACTAGCCAGAATCCTGTAGACATGTTGACAAAGGGAGTAACCAAAGAGAAACAGATTTCCTACTCATTTTTTGTTGGCATTCAAGCATGAAGGTGAAAATAAGAAATTTTCCAAGTCCAAGGTCCAGAGCATAGTCCAGCAAGTGCAGTAACGGTGGAGCTGCTGTGATCAGTCTCCAAGTGGGAGATTGTTGGTTGTGGAGCCTGATCTTCCAGATCCAGAGATATTATTCAGTTGTGTTTGCACCCCAGGTGTATAGTACACTCATTCCCCCTACCTTGGTGTTCAGGGGAAGCACCCCAAAGAAAACAGGGGTTTAGGGGCAGAGCCCCGAGAAAATATTTTGGGATGTGTGTTGGCCAATAGTTTTGCAGACCCACAGTATTGGGTTAACCATAGTATTTTCCCATGGTACTTCCCCTATAAAATAAAGTATTGTAACATGACTATGTATGGTATTGTATTGTATTCAGAGAGAGACTCTAAGAACATGAAGAGGAAGTGCAACAGTTTTGCTGTAGGTTGTATCCCTTCACCTTTCTGGATTGTAATAAAAGGACTGGAAATTTCTTTGTGGACATATCCCATCATTTGGATGGACCATGTTATATCTATGTCTCTCTGTAATGTTTTAATGTGTTTTACATCTTGTTTATGATTTAACTGTATATCTGTTATTGCTATGTGGTCATGTTTTCTAACAACACAAAATTTGTCTTTTAGTGTATTCACTAATGAAAGATAAATACAAAATTTATTACAAATATATTTCCATGTACAGAAAAAGACAAAACACTTTAAATGGGCCCATTCAATTTAGAAATGCATTGCTTCCATGCCTTAGCATCAGATGCAATTATTTCAAACTCGGTTATCTCCAAGAATCTAACCGTAACTTCATGTTTGGAAGCCTGAGCCCTTATGTCAGCCATCCTTGCTGGGAGTACTCGAAGCTGATCTTCTAGGAGGAAGTTATTCACTGCATCTTGAGAAATCAAATTATTAAGCACCCTTTCATCTAAGTTCTTTATCAACTATATGTTGTTCTCGTCATCCTGAAACTTAGTATGTAAATGCTGCAAATATTCTTCATAAGGTGGAAGATCATCTAGCCTCCTCTTAGATGACATATGACATCTGTTATAAGTGGTAAGAACTTTCTTAGAAATCTCCCTACATTTATCTACTATCTTCTAGACTGCCTCTATCAACTTTTCAGTAGCTTTATTTCTGAAACCTATCAACTCATACTCAAGTTGCAGTCTTTTTGGAGCTTTGATCGGTCTGTTTTCCAGATTCTCCTGAGTTGTTTCCAACCATGCTAATTGTCCTTGAATAACTTCTACAATGTCTTGAGTTATTTTTTTGAATTCTGGAGCTGTGTTTGAAATTTCCTGCAGTCGATATTCTATTTGTTTGACTTTGAAAACTTCTTCTATGATCTGGACCTACATTTGATAAATCTTATTTCTGAGAAAGACTTCCTTCTTTGTCAGAGGTGTAATATCTACCTTTGGTTCATTTGTTGTCTTTAATAAAACATCTAAGGAACTGTTTTTGGCTTCTATTCCCGCTACTTGGGCTTCATATTGTTTTTCCCTTTGATCAGCTACAGACTTTTGTGCTTCCAACTCTACAATTTTGCTTTCCAACCCCCCTTTTTCCTTAATACAGTTCATGTTGGACTGCTTCAAAGTATCCCATCCTTCTCCTAGAATTTGATAATCTTGCTGCAAATTTTAATAGTCTGAGAGAGTATCTTCATACTTTCTCTTGGATTCTCTACGGGCTCTTTCTTCTTCCCTCAAGACCGCTTTCATCTCGGCCATTTTTCCCTTGAACTGCTCAAGGGTATCCATGAGTTTATCAATACTATGGGCATTTGCATATGCATTTGCAATGCCCAAGGAGGAAAATTGCTTCATATTATCTTCAAAAAAATTCACTACTATTCTCTTTGTCACTTTGGTGATCGGGGGTTGGTCTCGCATTTTCAGAGTTTTCTCTGTTCTCCACACAATTGACTTCATTTTGGGATCGAAATGTACATCCTCTATACATGCAACCTCAAACTACTTCGATGGGGTGAATGGCACCAACTCAAACTCAACTAATGGGAAATTCCCTCTCGTAAGTATGGTTCCTGAATTGGATGGAGGGTCTTCTGCATTATCTTGGGCAGAGCTCTATTATTGGTCTTCACCACCTAAATATTCTTCTTCTTTCTTCCTTTGTTCTTCTGTACAATCTTCTGGCTCTTGTACTTCTTGTCTCAGATTCAATGCTTCTTGATCTATGGCCTTTTCTAGCTCAACAAACTTATATTGGATGACTTTTTCTTTCTTTCTCTTTTCTTTCCTAGTAGCTTCTTCTTCTTCTTCTCGCTGCTTTTCCTGAGATAACAACTTTCTATCCCCTTCTACCATTCCTTGGGAAGTCTCTTCTTTTACTTTCTTAGCATCTTCCTCTTCTTGATTCTTTGATACTAGATTGTTGCTTCCACTTCTTTTATCTCCATCTGCTATTGTATTAAGCTTCAACTTATTGTTTACGGTGGTTGAGTTATAGATGTCCCTATACTTCCCTTCTTCTTTGTCTATGTAATTAGTATACTCAAAATTCACTTTGAGTGCAGCCTTATAGGAAACAAACTTTCTTTGAAAGTCATTCCAATGAAAATCCTTTTCCCCAAAATGGAAATTTTCAAGATCTTTAACAAATTCAGGGGAATTCTTGACCTTGGTAAATTTGTAACTACCCACATGGTGGGAACACAACCTTCTTCAGATCGAACAGGTGGCTTCCAAATCCATTCAAAAAGAGTTGTCTTCCAGATTCTTTGTGGACTATATAATATGTCGCGTAATTTGGTAGCAATAAGGGAGGTTTCGTTCCCCCATACATCCTCAAATACATTCCTTCTTTCAAGAAAAAGTAATCCCCATATTCCTTAATAGACTCCAAGGCTCCTTCAGATAAGCACAGACATTCTTCCAAAAAAAAGAACTTGTATAAGGGAATCAAGAACTCCTCGTAGATCACCTGATAGTGATTATGATATTTATGAGACCCCAACAACTGATAAGCAGTATATATGGGGGCTTTCCCTCTTTCCATGTACACTTTATCCCTTCAAACTGATGGCGTTACAGAATGCAGTCTGCTAGAAATGAAGGCATATAAAATTCAAACTTGTCGAGGCATATACCTTCTCGAGCAACGTTGATGGAGGTGGACAGATTTGTTTCTATTATGTCGGCCTAGTTGAAGACTTTTCCTTTCATAGCTATATGGTAGATGAGTGAAATCCACCCAAAATTGTAAAACTTCCCATCAGCTTTACCATAAATACTATTCAACAATGGCACTATTAATCTATATGGGATCCTAAGATGAGCTATCTCATACTCCCCGACTACTTATTTCTAAAATTATTTCCCTCAACCATGATCATCTTAGCGGTGGTAGCATAATCAAGCTTCAATCCCTTCACCCACACTATTATCATGCTAACTTCAGTTTCGGGCAAGCTGTATGTTGCTGATAAAAATGTGGGTGTGAAGGATTCAAATCCTTTGTTCTCTACATCATTCATCAACATCCTTATTGTGTCTATATTAGGCATAATCTATCCAATGAATTCTGCACAAGAGAAAACATTCGGTCCAGTGGTCACCTTGGTTATCCCAGATCTCGACACATTATCATATAGGTCCAGTTCTTCCAACTCTGCTTCTAGGACTTTCTTTTCTACCAGCCAGTGATAAATTTGGCACCATTTGAACTTAGGCTCAGCTCTAGTTACTGTCTTTGTATCCTCATAAATTATCTCTATCCTCGGTACAGGTGCAACTTCCGCAATGTCTGCTTCTGAGTCATAATCAACAATCTTAGCTTTCTTTTTACCTCTCTTCATCATACTGTCTAGCGTTAACTGAAAAAACCAGAATGAGTTCAGTAATTAGATTCTTAAACAAATTTATGCATTAAAACAAATACGATATGCTAAGAAAACTATCCAACAATCATCAGCATTTGTATTACCCTAATTTCTTCAGCCATTATGTCAGGACAAACGACACAAGTCTATGGTTCAAAACTTGGCAAAAAAAATATTTATGGACCTAGGAAAACTTCAGCCTCTGCACCTTAGAAGTGAAAACACGACCTAACTATGACGAGGATTTTACATGCTACGGCCCAAACATCTGGTAAGCTTCATTGATCAAGGACATGTTCCAACACTAAGGGCGACGATGCCCTAGGTTTACTTTTCTGGAATCAATCACCCCCGACAAAAAGACATAGTGCCAAGACCTATGGGTTTTTCCCGGGCCTAGAAACCAATAAACCCTAAAAAATGCTCGAAGGGGAGCAACCACTCTACTTCATGCCAGTGACAAAATTGGGTACACAGATCATTGCCATGACCTAGCAGACTACGGGAAAAAATTCTATGGTTGAACATGGTAAGAGTCAGTGCAGGTATGGCAATGAGGGTGAGTCCTAACAGGAAATAGTGAAACCTAAAAGAAAGGGAAAACCCCCCTTGTAAACCGCAAAAAATGCCCCACTCTTCTCAGGAGAAACTACCCACGATAGCTCAAAACCCTAAAAATGTGTCCATCCATAACAAAAGGATGAAAACCTACTTGGCAATGAACATGCAGTCGAGGTACTCATTAAATATTCCACATAAGATCTATAGGTAACCTGCACCAATCAGACAAGATCTTGGTCGAGGTAAAATCACAACCACACTTTCACCTTTCACCGTAAAAATGATGGTGAAAACTTCATTCCCTGGGTATAAATAGAAAAAATCTGGCTCAAACCTTTAAATGCAGTAGGTGAAAAAATTAACTCACATACACGCGGCCAAATGTTATTGGTGCCAACATATTACATCGGGCAGTGAACGATAAGTCATTATGCAATCATCCCCGATAATGGCAGCTTCATACATTCTAACACACTCGCACACCAACCTAAAAGTCAACACCATGCCCAAACCGTGTTGCGACTTCGGTGATCAAAAAGGTATCAGGTAATCATCAAATAAGGTTTCGACCGTAGCATCTCTACAATGAAAATTCTTTTGTCATAGTAGGCGGTGAGGTTTGGATCATCAACAGGGTAAATCTTTCTCCGTAGCATAATTATCAGATAAAACACTCTGTCGTACTGGATCTAAAATATCGGCATGTTTACCGCACTCAAATTGCAGACAAACCCGCTGTTGTGCAAAAATGATAAAACCATCACCCGAAAATGGCGGGAAAAGAAGTCGGAAGAAGCTTCGATCTTTAACACTACTCTCCATCTGCCATAGCGGCATGAACCCAATGAGCCTCTGCCGTAGCGAGAGTCAAACCGAGGAAAAAGAAAAGAAAAATTGTCGTTGCATCTAGGACTAAGAAAAAATGATCCGCAAAAATAATGAGGCTTCACCCACCAACCCAAAATAAAAATTTCATCCGCCGTAGCAGCTTCGAATCGAAAATATCTCTACTGTAGTGGCTTGAAAACTGGGAAGAACCAGCCGCGGTGGGAGAGAAAATGATCAGAAGGATATTCGATATAAAAATAAAACTGTACCCACTATTACGATCCAAAGTCAAAAAAATTTCCGCTGTAGCGGCTCGAAATCCCAGAACCAACCGCCACAGTGGGCTAAACAAAATCGAAAACTTTCCCGATATCAAATCAAAAGTTCACCCGTCATTGCGGCTTGAAATAAAAATTATGTCCGCCATAGCGGTGTTGATGTAATTGTAACTTTGAAATGTATTCAATTGTATTTCTTATCTATTGTAACCCAATGTTTATTCCAGGATGTATTGTAATACACTTGAGTCATTTCATACCCCGATGTTTATTCCGGAAAGTTTCTATAATGAGAAATTCATGTCAAGTCATTGTGGGTAACCCTCCTATTGGTCAAGGGTTAAAGTACCCATAGTTGTGGGGCCCTTGGGTTATTAGACTATCCTAGTGAATTTGACCCTAGGTGAGTCATTATAAGTCAGGGAAATAGTCCCCACCATTGTGTTACCCTCCTATTGGTCGAAGGAGGCAAATTCCCCACAAGTGGTGGGGCACTAGGGTTATTAGACACTCCTAGAGATGTAAGCTCTAGTAAGTAATTGTTAAGTGAGGCCGACATGTTGGAGTGGGTTCCAAGTGAATGAAAGAATATAAATAGAGAGTGAGAGCCTCTCTATTTATCATACTCATACACACACATACACTCATTGGGGCGCATGAGTGAGAGAGAAGAAGCTCTCTCAGTGTGAGAGAGAGAGACTGCTGCTGCTGCGAGATCATCTTTATGTTTCTGGGTTTTACCTTTGGTGCTGATTCTATATTTGAGGAAGTTACGGGGTTTTATCCTTTATGGTTTCCTCGAGGAAAATTATTTGTGTCTCTTGTCTCTTGTGTTGTGCTTGTGTTTTTATTGTTGTGCATGTTATTCTCTCAGTTAAAGATCATAAGATCATAATGGTAGCTTGAATGATAAAATTCTAACATGGTATCAGAGCTAACCTGAGAAGAAGAAATTTTGTAGCTAAAAAATCTAGGTATTCTTCCTTTTTGGGTATCTCTCTGTAATCCATCAGCAAAAGTATGCTAGGCTGACTCTCTATTGAAGGGCGCATTTTTCTGTCGAAGTGGAATTCGATTCCGAACATTTTTAGTTTTCGATGTGGAAATTAGGGATTTCTATAGAAGAGGAATTTTTGAGTGAGCCCAGCATAGGATTGTTCTCGTCATCAAAATCAAATTTTAGAGACCTGGATCAAGATTTTTGGTTGGGTGAAACTCTGGGAAAGTCAAACCCTAGTTTGACCCTCAGTTAGAAAAACCCTAAACACTAAAACTGCTAAGTTTTGGTACATTCGCTATATCCCAATATTGGATAAGGATCGGGATTTGAAAATTGCAGATACCGAAGATACAATATTTCTTTACACTGTGTCCAAAATTCAGCATCAGATTCTCTGTATTCTGGGAGATATGATCTCTCCAAGTTAGGGTTCCAGCCTCTTCTAGAATTCATCCATAAACAAGACACCTGGGGAGAATTCTTATATCTTGGGGTACAAAGGTCCAAAAGGAATTCCTAAAGATGTTCCATAAAGGGCACGAACTTTAATTTCGTTGGTTCAAGTTTTAGACTCAGAATATGAACCAGTGATACGTTTCAGTCCGTACAACTTGGAAAAAGGATCATAAATCCCAATTGGTGAAACCAATTCTAATGAAACATCCAGTTTTGGATCAGGTGAATGCGAGGTTACGTCAGTGAGAATTTTCAGACACATAGGAGCAGTAATTTGAGAGATATCACAGAAACAGTGACAGGCATTTCTGCAGAAGAAATTGGAAAACTAGGGCTTCCTAATTCAGGAGCTTCCCTCCAATGTTTTAAGAAAAGGAGTACATTGGACAACTCCATTTGAAGAGATCTATTTTTCTATCCAATCAGATCTAAAAGATTCCAAGTTTTGAAAATTAGGGTTTCTTTGATAAACCCTAGATCAACCAGCTCTGGAATAAGAACAAACACCTAAAATCGGTAAGATATAATCTTTTGCTATTTCCATTTGAGGTTCTCATTTCAAAGTGATCTATCACATCAGCTTGATGATAAGCTTGGTGAAGTTTAAAACTTCCAAGCATGGAAGTATATGATATCTCTGAAGAAAATGAATTGGACACCTACATGAGTAGAAACGTTCTAGTTCCAGAGAGAGATGAGACTAGAAGCCTTACACAAGAAGAACTTGGTCAAGGCCAAGAAGATCATTGTTGATTCAATCACAGATCAACTTGTACCACAAGTTTCTTCCCTAAAGACACCGAAGATGTTTGATTCCTTGACCAAACTATTTGAAGGGAAGAACATACATTAGAAGATGACCTTAAGAAACCAGTTGAAGAATGTGAATATCTAGAATGCAGAGACCATGCAGTCATAAGGGTCTCTCAAATCAAAGAACAACTTGAAGTGGTAAAAGAAGAAGTGAATAATGCAGAAGTGGTGATGGCCACCTTGAATGGCCTCCTAGGATCATGGGATTCATTCATTTGAGGAATGTGTGCCAGAAGGGATTGATTACTTTCAGTGTACTCTGGAAAGAAGAGGAAGCTCGACTCATAAGAAGAGAAGAGAAGATGGGAGCAATTGAAGATCAAGCTCTCACCATCCAAAGAAGATCCCTCAAGCGATGAGGAATATGAAGAAATCAACTCCTAAAGAACCTCTTATCCACCTGAGCATTTGGATAAGAAATGATGCTATCATGAATAAAGAAGACGATGAAGCTTAAGGCTCAATAAGGAGTCTACCCACGAAACAAATAAAGATAAGTATTCAATTTTCATTTCATGATATTGTTTTGTTATGCATTTGTTTATATTTAGTTGATGTATTATGCATGATAGGATGTTGCATTCATGACAGTTTACTATTAATATGCATGTGATGGGTAAGTAGCTCATGGTGCTACACAACTCTCCATTGCTACTTATATAGAATGAAACCTCTTTGCTGACGTATTGGATTAGTGCACAATCTCAATGTTGTCCTGGTAGAGATGGAAGGCATCTAGAAAGTTCCAATGAGATATGGATGAATGTTGTATTGGCTAAAGTAGTTGCATGATCATATATTTATGCATAAAAACTTGCCAGTATGAATATTCCTTATGAAATGTTTCTAACCATACAAATGCATTTGACTTGTAGGAAATATCGCATACATAATTGCCTACAAGAAAAGAAGAATGAGACTTGTTCCGAAGAACAAGTAACGACAGTTCAAGATGAAAAAATAATATGACGAATGCAGCGACATCATTGATGCAGAACCTTCCAAGAAGAAAGGGAAGACCAGTTCAAGAAGGATGATGTCAAGGATGAAGTATCAATACATGAAGGGAATTTTTTAGTTCCATCATGTAGTAGATGGAAACATCATGGGATACAAGGCAAGATTCGAAGAAACATTTGCAGCCACTGGGAGTTGAGACACATGACAGGAAGAATCATGTGTGAAAATGAAGAAGACCTTGTATGAGCTCAGAAGACACCCATGGGATAACACATACAGGATGAGCTTGATGAATATATGAACCTATGCTATAAGGTTGATATAGGATAACAAGCTCACAGATGGGTGTGGGAAGAACTTTTGAAAAAATTCAAGATAGAGGATCTTAGTATCCAATGATCCTAGATGGATAATACTCATCACTCCAGTAAAGAATGTTTCAGTGCATAGAGTACGGAAGACAAAGGGAGTCTGATGCTCCGCTTCAGAGGGAGTTATTGTAGAATATCCTAAGTTTTGACATGGTACGACAAGATGGATAGATTATTGATGACTCTAGGATTTACTGAGAGTAAAGTGGATTCCAACCCTTGCTTCAAGGTTGAATGCGGAAGACCAGTGATGCTCCTGTTATGTGTCGATGCACTACTTTCTAGGTGTGGAGGTGTGGAAGAGTACATATGGAATATTCCTTAGACAAGGGAAGTATGCAGTAGAGATCTTGAAGAGGTTTGGGATGATGGAATGCAAGGCTATGGCCACACCTATGGCATCAAACCTGAAGCTCTTGAACGATGATTCATCAGAGTTGGTTGATGCTACGATGTAACTTCAGATGATTGGTTCCTTGATGTACCTAATGAACACAAGACTAGATATTTGCTTTGCTGTGAACACCTTGGGCAGGTTCCTAATAGATCTGAGACATGTTCACTTGATTACTGCAAAGCATGTTCTGAGGTACCTGAAGGGTACAATTGATTATGGGATTAAGTACGATGTGAATCAGAAGATTAACCTGGAAGGTTATGTTGATTCAGATTGGGCAGGTAGTGTTATTGATAGGAAGAGCACCTTAGGGTGTTGCTTCAATATGGGATCAGGTGTGCTCTCTTTGTTTAGCAAGAAGCAATCTTGTGTGGCACTGAGTACAGCTGAAGTAGAGTATGTCACAATTTGTTCAGCTAGTTGTGAGGCAGTATGGGTATGGAAGCTACTATTTGATTTATTTGATCTCCAGTTGGATGCTACTTGCATACATTATGACAACCAGAGTTGCGTGAAGTTGTTAGAGAATCCAGTGTTCCATGACAAGTCAAGGCATATCGGGATCAAGTATTACTATATCATGGATATGGTGCAGAGGAGAGCAATGAAGCTCCAGTATGTTGTGACGAAGGAATGGATAGCTGATGTGTTGATGAAGCCATTGGCCACAGTGAATTTAGAGTACTTCAGGGAGAAGCTTGGTTTTCTCCAGATCAAGGTTTCCTCTAAGGGAAAGTGATGAGTCCCATAGCCATTCTGACGAGCAAGTCAGATATAAGGGCTGAGCCATTCTGTCATGGTGAGAGGATTGCTTCCTTCCATGTCAGATATGAGAGCTGAGATCCATAATCCATTATGATGAGTAGGTCAGATATAAGGGCTGATCCATTCTATCATGGTGAGAGGATTGCTTCCTTCCATGTCAGATATGAGTGTTGGCCATTCTGTCGAGTAGGACAGATGTAAGGGAAATTGCCATTCTTTGAATGGAGCTGCTGGGTGAGGTACCAGGAAAACTCAGTCTAGGACCGAGAATCCATTCTGATGTGATAGAGGGATGTGTTCCCACTTGATCAGATGTAAGGGCTGAACCATTCTGTCATGGCTAAAGGATTAGGTTCCTTCCATGTCAGATGTGAGTGTTGGCCATTCTGACAGGCAGGTCGAATGTAAGGGCAACTGCCATTCTCTAGGAGAATGGAGGCACCTGATCAGTTACCAGGTAGCTCAGTCAAGGAGGACTAGGGGCCATTATGATATGACTATAGGATTGGTTTCTACATGATCAGATATGAGTGCAAGCCCTTCCACCATTGTGAGCAGGATGTGTTCCTGCCTGGATGGATGTAAGTGCAGATCCCTTCCATCATTGTGAGCAGGATGTGTTCCCGCCTGGATGGATGTAAGTGCAGCGCCCTTCCATCATTGTGAGCAGGATGTGTTCCTGCCTGGATGGATGTAAGTGTAGAGCCCTTCCATCATTATGAGCAGGATGTGTTCCCGCCTAGATGGATGTAAGTGCAAAGTCTTTTCATCATTGTGAGAAGGATGTGTTCCCACCTGGATGAATGTAAGTGCATAAATCTTTCATCATTGTAAGCAGGATGTGTTCCAGCCTGGATGAGAGTCCTTTCATCATTGTGAGCAGGATGTGTTTCAACCTGGATGAAAGTGAGGAAATATTCCATCATTGTGAGTAGGATGTGTTCCAGCCTGGATGGAAGTGCAGAACTCTTCCATCATTGTGAGCAGGATGTGTTCCATCCTGAATGGATGTGAGTACTATGCCTTTTTGATGAGTAGGTCAGATGTAAGAGTTGAAGCCTTTTCACAAATGATAGTGATGTCCTATCATGTTGGTGAATGTGAGTGCTAGGCCTTTCTGATATGATTATAGGATTGGTTCCTACATGATCAGATGTGAGTGTTGGGCATGCCTTTCTGACGAGTAGGTCAGATGTAAGTGTTGGATAGGACATTCTGACTTGGTGTTAGATATAAGCACTGAAGAAAGACCTACATGGAGGCTAGGCATACAACCAACATGAAAAAGGGCTAGCTCTATAGAACTTCCTGTGACGAGAAGAATCATGAGATAGAACCCATGGTACTGATCCATATCAAGTGAGGATCTAGATCCAGTGATGGTGATCCAGATCGAGTGATGATCTAGATCCAAAGATGATCCATATAGAGTGATGATCTAGATATAGATATTATGCTCTAGAGATGATCCAGATCGGGTGATGATCTAGATCCAGTGATGGTGATCCAGATCGAGTGATGATCCAAATCCAGTGATGATGATCTAGATCGAGTGATGATCCAGATCAGATGAAGATGACTTGAAGATGAAGATGACCAGAAATCAATGATGATCCAGATGATATAGAGAAGAAGACTTGTGCTGATGAATTGTGTCGAGAGAACACCTTCCTAGTTAAGAGGGAGTGTTGATGCAATTGTAACTTCGGAATGTATTCACTTGTATTTCTTATCTATTGTAACCCAATGTTCATTCCAGGATGTATTGTAATACACTTAAGTCATGTCATACCCTAATTTTTATTATGGGAATATTCTATAATGAGAAATTCATGTCAAGTCATTGTGGGTAACCCTCCTATTGGTCAAGGGTTAAAGTCCCCACAGTTGTGGGGCCCTTCGGTTATTAGACTATCCTAGTGAATTTGACCCTAGGTGAGTCATTGTAATTCGATTCAATAATCCACACCATTGTGTTACCCTCCTATTGGTCAGAGGAGGCAAAGTACCCACAAGTGGTGGGGCACTAGGGTTATTAGAAACTCCTAGAGATGTCAGCTATAATAAGTAATTGTTAAGTGAGGCCGACATGTTGGACTGGGTTCCAAGTGAATGGAAGAATATAAATAGAGAGTGAGAGCCTCTCTATTTATCATACTCATACACACACTCACTCATTAGGGCACATGAGTGAGAGAGAAGAATCTCTCTTAGTGAGAGAGAGAGAGAGACTGTTGCTGTCGGGAGATCATCTTTATGTTTTTGGGTTTTACCTTTGGTGCTTATTCTATCTCTGAGGAAGTTGCGGGGTTTACTCCTTTATGGTTTCCCTGAGGAAAATTATTTGTGTCTCTTGTCTCTTGTGTTGTGCTTGTTTTTTATTGATGTGCATGTTATTCTCTCAGTTAAAGATCCTAAGATAATAATGGTAGCTTGAATGATAAAAATATAACAAGCGGGTGAGAAACAATTTCTGCCTTAGTAAAAACGAAAAATCTGGGAACTCTTCAATGACAAGAACAAACCAAAAAAGCTGTATTTTAAAACACAAAAGTGTCTAAGAAGAAAAACTAGGATTCTAAAGGGGGTCCTAAAAAATATATAACAAAAAGTGGGCATATTTGTAGCAGCAACAATTGGTGACTGGTTGGAAAACATAAATCTCTTGAAAACTATCTGTTAAAACCATAGGATGATTTAGTATTCTGTTAAAACAATTCTTCCCAACTTCTCAAGATTTCTTTAAGATGTCTAAAACATTTTCAGGGGTGCAAGATTTTGAACTTTAACATTGATTATGATCCGCTAGGATAAGGTAAACAGGCTTATCAAAATTCCTGATAACTCTTCTGAGTCCAAGATATGAGGTTCATTTACTTCTGCATTTGGATCGCTTATAGCTCAGACAGAACAGGATCGTAACAGAGTGTGGACAGACATATTCGTTTGTTCCTCTTTCCCATGCCTTTTGCATTCTTTTGATGCTATGGGACTTATGTCCTTCTTAGTCTTCCTATATTTCTCCTTTTATTTGAAACTATATTTAGTCTCTTCCATCCATAGTGTCCTTTTTGTGTGAGAGATAATTTTCTTTCTACTCATGGAGGGAGAAAAAACTTTGAGAAATCTTATCCAATACAGATTTTATTCAGTATTTCCTTTGATGTATGCTTGATTTCTAGGAGATTGACTCTTTTTACCCTTTTGTCTTTTACTTGTGGCACAGGATCATTTACATAGTAAACATTTGTCCATTCTACTTCCTCTTCGTGGGTCCTTTTTTGTTAGCTCCTTAGTACAGCTTTTAATGTGTAGTGAATGGAGCCCCAAAATAGTATTCTAGACTCTTCTAACCTTATTTATTTGGTAGGGGTTAAAACAGGACCTCAATGTGTTCATAAAATCCCTTTATATAGTCTACCAACTCAAATAATTTGAATCATGATATATGTATATTTAATAAGAAACCTTTTAATTCCAATGTTCCCTAGATGCCAAAGGTTGTGCTAGTTTATTTGAAAACTGAAAAATAAAGCAAACAAAAACTAAAGCAGATCAAATTCTAAGAAAACAAATTGCAAAATAGAGAAAACTAACAAAAAATCAAAAGATTTATTTATGTATAGAAAAGAAAAATCAAAAGCATTAAGAAAAATAAGGTTTGAGAACCAAACCATTTACTAGCAGATTCTCTTACCACCCTTGCAAATCCTGTAACTTGTAAGTCCAAGGGCCTAACTTTTTTGCAATTTGAAATGAGCATATCCATAAATGTTGAAACTTAGTGTGATTTCCCTTTTCATCATGCAGGTGATCCCATTTCAGAACCAAATCACCTACCTCAAACTATTTTTTCCCGAACTTATGCTTGCCAAACCATCTTTTCACAATTTCTTGTTGATGCTTAAAACCTTCCCTAGACTTGGATCTAGACTCTTCTAATTTGAGCATATTGTTGATTCGGGCTAGTAAGACTTCACTATTAGATCATCTAGATGCTTGGGATAGTTGACATGAAGGAAATAAAATATTAGGGGGAAGGATGGCTTGTTTTTTGTAGACTAAGGTGTAGGGTGACACACCTAAGGAGTTCTTGGGTGTGACTCAATCATCCCAAAGTGAATTTGGAAGAGCTATGTGCCAGCTCCTCTAGTTTTCTATGACTGTCTTCTTCAAAATTCTAATGATATTTTTATTTGTGGATTCAGCTAACCCATTACCTTATGGGTAATAGTTAGCGGAATAATTCAATTTAATTCCTTTCTCATTTGCAAATGCAGTGAGTCTAATAGATGAAAAATAATATGCATTATCGAAAACCAGGGAAATTGGATACCCAAACTTGGTCATAATATGGTCTTGCAAAAAATACATGACTGCATCTTCATTTACTTTCTGTAATGGAATGGATTCCACCCATCTGGTGAAATAATTTGTTTCTGTAAGGATATATTTATGTTGTAATGAGGAATTTGGATTAATCTCTCGAATAATATCAATCCCCCACTGCTCGAATGGTTCAGAAATAATAACTGGTTTTAATGGCCTGACTGATTTTGCTTGTCTCCCACCACTTCTTTGGTATGTATCACATTTTATAACATAAGCATGAGCATCCTTAAACAATGTTTGCCAATAGTATCCATCTCTTAGAATCTTATGAGCTATAGTATCACCTGAAAAATGACCTCCAGCACGGCCCTCATGCAATTCTTTAACTACCTTGTCTGCATCTTCTCGTTCTAAACATCTGAGAAATACTCCATCATAATTTTTTCTGAAAAGCACTCCGTTGATTATTTGATAAGATGCAGAATTCAAGTGCAAGGCTCTTCTCTACTTGGAATTCCAATGTTCAGGAAAATAACCTTGTTACAGATAGTGCACTAAATCTCTATACCACGATTCTGGGGATGTAAATATGGGACACACATCAACCATGTGCAGCTCCATCTCATTCTCCCATTCATTCTCTTCATTTTCCTGACCTTCAGTCATTAACATGCATAGCCCTCATCCTTTGACGATTGTTGCCATCTTAAAATCCAAGTCATACTCTTGCAAGGTTGTAACCCAATTGCCTCTTCGTTCTCCTAGCTCTTTTTGTACAAAAATATTTCGTATTGTTCGGTGAGGTACAATAACTTTGGTTCTGTTCTTCAGTATATATGGCCTGAATTGCTTTACTTCCTTGAATACTGCATATTCGTGTTTATCAACATTGGGATAATTCAACTCATCATCTTATAGTCTAGTGTTCATGAAAGATATAGGGTACTCGTCTCCCCCTTCTTTTTTTTGTGTAAGCAATGCTACTAACGAGTTGTCTGAAGCAAAATTGTATAAGATGAAATCTTGGTCAAAATTTGGACTTTTAAGAGATGGTGCATGTGCTATTGCTGCTTTAATTTTGTCAAATGTGCCTTTCTCTAAGTCAATCCATTTAAAATGCACACTTTTCTTAATCATTTGTTGCAAAGGTTTGACTATCTGAGCAAAATCGGGCACAAACCTTCGCACAAATTTATGGTCCCCATGAAAGATTGCATTCCTTTCTTATTATCGGGCAAAGAGATCTATGCTATATCTTTGATCATTTTTGGGTCTATTAAGATCCCTTTCGTAGAAATTATATGACCCAAAATCTTTTTTTCCAATACAACAAACACACATTTATTTGGATTTAAAGAAATATAGTATTTCCAGCATCGTTCGAAAATTTGTTTTAAATGAAACATGTGTTCTTCTCTTTTCTTAGAATAAACTATAACGTCATCCAAATAAACTACTACACTTCAGTTAATTAGCCCGTGGAAAGCTATATCCATGGCCCTCTGTAAATTCGCTCCACTGTTGATAAGTCCAAAGAGCATCCTTCTATATGCAAAATTCCCCTCTTAGTTCTAAATGTAGTCTTCAATCTGTCTTCTTCTACTACCAACACTTGGTTGTAGCTTGAGAAACCATATAGTAGAGAAAATAATTCTTATTTTGAGACCATCTGCAATATTTGTTCCATGGGTAGAACTGGGTAGCTATCTTTATCGGAGGAACAATTCAGGTTCCTAAAGTCAACACAAAGTCTAATTCCTCCAAAAAATTTCTTCAATGGTACTCAGTTCGAAACCCATTCCGAATGTATGACTTTGAATATGATTCTTGCATCAAGCAATTTCTTCACTTCACTTTGGATCAAAGGTTCTAGCTTCAGGTGCATCTTTCTTAATGGTTGTTGAAATGGCTTGACCCCTGCTTTTATTGGAACAACATGTTGCATGATTCAAGTGTCATAATTTTTGAGATCTTCATATGTCTAAGTGAAAACGTCTTTGTATTGTTTGAACACGTTAATGAATTTGTTGTTGGAGACATTTACCATTATACACACTCTTTTTGGTCAAATTGGCCTAGTTAAATCACTATCCTAAGTATAATTGACATTAATTAACATCAGTGGAGCATTAATTTCCATCATCCAGTCACACCCACACCTACCTACAGTCAAGGAGGCTAACTTGGCCTTCTCGTATAGTCAAGGAGGCTAACTGGAGCACTCTAGGGGTGATTTGAGTGATATTAATGCACCTAATTGCTAATTGGTGGTTACAATCAGTTCAACCAGTCAGTTAAGGTGCCTCCTCTCATTAAATATATTATTTAATGATTATTTAATATTATTTAATGATCTGGAGTCAACAGGGGCACCTCCACCAACTTTCGATGATCAGTTCAGCTTCAGTTAACCTCATCAGGGTTCATTGAAGTCATGGAGCACTAGCACTTGATGGTTGGCTTGCTATGACACATGTTTGATCTCCTTCAGTTGAGATTCAGTCATTTATTGCACTCTAACTTCAATTAGGGTTTGGTGATTCAATTAGGGTTTTGGTCAAGTGGTTAACTGAGTGTGATTGAATGACTGGCAGTCAGTTAAGCTAGACTCACTCGTTGAATTCAAATGACCTCCTTAGGTATTCGAATTCCTCATTGATTCAAGGTATTTCTTGACATTGCTATTGTAACTATTCATTGTTTATTGAATATACAGAGAGGAAACCATTCTGGTTCTGATTAACACCATTTCATGAGTTATTTGTTGATTATTCTTCGATGAGATTGATGCTTTTTTCCTAGATCAATGTGCAAGAATAATATGGTATCAGAGCATATGGCGGGACGAAGATCTATTTCTCAAAAACAAGCTTTTTGACAGATTTCTCCATGAAAAGTGAGCAATAGCTCAAAATTCCAGCACTAGACTAGAAGCCAAGGCTTACTACTCAATATCCCAAGTAAAGAACTTGTTGATCAATCTTGCTTGATTGACTATGCTGGGTGTGATGAAATCCTAGAATGTGTAGGCTGTCAGACATTATTTTTCCCTTTCTGTTTTGATTTTCAGGTTTCTATAGGTGAAGCATTCGCTACAGCACATCTAGATGGCCTCCTCAGCAGATCTCTTGACTCCATACAATTTCCACTCATGCAAAAGTTATATGGAGATTCATTTGCACTCGAAAGGACTTTTTAGAGTCACCATGGACACTAAATTTGAGCCTGGATCCACCATAGAAAAAGCAATATTCTTGAACAAGAAGGATGAAGCGTTCGGTTTCTTGCGCCTCTCTATTTCTCGAGACCTTCTCTTCCATCTTACGGATTTGAAGACACCGAAAGAAATATGGGACAAGTTGGAATATCTATATGTAAAGCATGATGACTTGAGGTTTTACCAGCTCAAAAATGAACTCATGTCTCTCCAACCTTCCAATTTTGAGACTTTGAATGATTTCTTTACAAAGTTCAAGCATCCTGTTTTACTCTTGAAGCAATGCAAGGTGGAGAAGGAGGATGATCAGCTCATCCTTTCCATTCTCTCCAAACTCAGGGCTGATTATTTAGTTTTTGTTTCTACATTCCATGTGGGGAAGCTCACAACCCCTGGTTGGAAGATCCCTACACTCAATGCCTTCATTGAGTACCTAACTAATGAACATGACAAGCTTGTCCAGATGGGGATCATCTGATCTTCCCGTGATCAAGACCTCCATGTATTGCGGCCCAAAGATTTGAAGGGTAAAGGAAAGCAGTAGAAAAAATAGAAAACTAAATTTGATGCTCCCAAGCCTAGAGTTGAAAACCTGCGGCATGATGAATCTTCTGGTTCAAGGAAGAACAAAGGAAAAGGGCACAATGGGAAAGAAAAATTCAAGTGGTCTTACTGCAGGAAGGGTTTCACCCTGAACATGACTGCATGCAGAAAAATCTTGATGAATAAACCTCTCTTCTTGAGAGGAATCACATCAATCTTCCAGAGAGCTTTCGGAGGAGAGATCACCAAGATCGGGAACCACAACATGAGAAAGGTCATGCCCTCATGGCAAGCACTTCGAAGTACAAAGCATTGGTAATTGAATCTGGAGCTTCAAATCACATGATGGATCAAAAAGACTCTTTTTCATCCTTGGAGACCGGAAAATCCATCCCCACCCACATGGGAGATGACTCCACCATCATTTCTGAAGGACAAGGTAGTGTAGATCTTGAAAATGGTTTTTTCTCTAATTTTTTGTATGTACCATCTCTAGCAGAAAATATCCTTAGTGTCTATCAAATGACACATACAAGAATTCCTAAGAGAGTCTCTTTCATCCCAAATGATGTTGAGATAACTGAAATTTCATCTGGGAAACTCATTGCAAAAGGCCTTGCAAATCATCATGCAAAAGCCTATGAGTTCTCTCACTTTGTTGCGGCCCACTGCTCTGCTAACTCATGGAAATGAGGTTAGTAGAATGTGGCATGAGATTTTTGGCCATATTAATTTCAAATATTTGCAGCAATTACAAAAATACTCCATGGTTGAAGGCCTCCCGGTCATCAAGTCAACCACGGGAATTTGCAAGGGCTGTGTGATTGGAAAACACTCTGAGCACAAGTTCGATCGGGGGAAGGAAAACCGAGCTACAAGAATATTGGAGCTGATACATTATGATATCAGTGGTTTGATTCCCATCACATCCATGAATGGATAAAGGTACCTCCTTACTTTTATTGATGATTTTTCAAGGTATACATGGGTTTTCTTTCTCAAAAAGAAATCAGAAGTATGTGAAAGAATTTCTGAATTGAAGGCCTTGGTCGAAAATGCCTCTAGCATTAATATCAAGGTCTTGATATCTGATAATGGAGGGGAGTATGTCAATAATTATTTTTTGTACATATTATCCCAAATTGGTATTCAGGTCCAGCATTCAATTCGCTACACTCCCTAGCAGAACAGAGTAGCGGAAAGGAAGAACCGGTCTCTCAAGGAGATGACCAACTGTATGTTGGAGTCAAAGAAGCTTGCTGCAAATTTGTGGGCTAAAGGCATGCATGCTGTAGAATACATTTATAATAGGGTGCCACACTCATCCATTAAAGTAAATACTCCTTTCTAAGCATACTTCGAACACAATCCGGATGTGTCGAACCTATGGATGTTTGGGTCCACTGCATGGGCCCGGATTCCGCTTGATAAAAGAAGGGCTTTGCAACCGCAAAGCATAGAATGTATGTTTATTGGGTATCCTGATGAATCTAAAGGATTCAAGCTTCTGTATATCAAGAACAAATATATCATCATCGAGAGAAGTGTCAAGTTCGATGAGCTTCTTCAGGAGGTGGAACTAGTGAAGGAGAAAATTGTTGAATTTCTTTCCTATTCTACTAAATATTTGGATGATGAAATTGGGGGTGATGACCTTGATTTGGATCCTATGATTTATGATATCAGTTTGTAGTAATAATTATATTTTGAATCAGAACCTGAAGTGCAAAATCATCTTCCTACATGGGCCCAACAAACACTCTCCTTCGCAGGAGAAAACATTGGAAATCCGGATGATCCAAGGAGAACCCGGTCTGATTTCCAAAGAGCAGGTATTGCGCTCTCTTGTTATGATAATTTGATGTCCAAAACTTGATATTTGATGATTATTTCAGATCCAAAATCATACTACCATGCTCGGAATGATCCGAGATGGCAAGCTTCCATGGATGAAGAGATGAATTCTCTTCAAAAAAACACTACTTGGGAGCTAGTTTCTCTTCCTCCGGGAAGGAAATTGGTTCAATGCAAGTGGGTGTTTCAGAAAAAGGTTGATGCTGATGGAATAACCTACAAATATAAGGCAATTCTGGTAGCAAAACATTTCTCTTAGGTCCAAGGAGTGGACTACCATGAGACCTTTGCACCGGTTGCAAAAATGGACTCCATCCGCCTTGTTTTGGCTATTTCAGCATCCAAGCACTGGGAGGTGCATCACATGGATGTTAAGTCAGCCTTTATACATAGATATATTCATGAGGAGATACACATGAATCATCCTTAGGGCTACATCACTGATCCATCTTTGGTTTGCAAGCAAAAGAAGTCACTATACGGGTTAAAACAGGCCCCAAGAGAGTGGTATTCCAAGATGAATGCCTTCCTTCTCTCGCAAACTTTCAGAGATGTATATCAGATCCAAATGTTTATTTAAAGCAGAATTATGGTCATATAATTATTATTTTTTTATATTTTTATGAATTACTGGTCACATGTAGCATATTTGCCTCCATTTCAGCCATCAAAACTGCTCTCCACAATGCCTTTGAAATGAGTGATTTGGGGCTTCTAAAACAATTTTTGGGGATCAAAATCGAGCAAAATTCTGATGGGATTACGGTCACTCAGTAAAAATACACTTTATAACTGTTATTAAAGTTTAACATGGCTGAATGTAGGCCTGCACCATTCCCTTTCCTTGCAGGGATCAACCTTGAAGAAGGAAAACACACTCCTCCCATGGACTGCACTATCTATCGACAGCTGATTGGTAGCTTGTTGTACTTGACACATTATAGGCCTGATATTTGTTATTCCATGAATGTTGTATCAAGATACATGCAGCAGCATCATGATATTCATTGGAAGGTAGCCAAGAGGATCCTCTAGTACATTCAGGGAACCAGGACCTACGACATTCACTATGCTGCACACTCCGAGCTAGAGCTGGTTGGATACACAGATTTCGATTGGGCGGGTGTTTCTATTGATCATAAGTCAATTTATAGATATGTATTCATGTTTGGTGGTGGCCCCATTTTTTGGTCAAGCAAAAAGCAGGCTACCATAACACTATCTTCAACAGAGGCCAAGTATCGAGGAGCGGTGAATGCTTGCATCCAAGCAGTTTGGTTGCAAGGCATTCTTTCAGAGTTTGATATTGGTAGTAATTTGTCCACTGTCCTATTTTGTGACAACCAAAGTGCTATTAAGATATCCATGGATCCAGTTACTAGGTAGAGGACCAAGCATGTAGAGATTCACATGCACTACATTAGGGAGCTAGTGCATGATAGGACCATCATTCTGCAATACTGCTCCACTGATGAGCAGATTGTAGACATCTTCACCAAGAGATTTTTAGAAAAGAAGTTCACTTACCTCCATTCACTGTTGGGGGTGAGTTCATCAGGGTGATCCAGACTAATTTTAGTGTTCAGCTTGAGGGGGGGTTTTTCCCACTGGGTTTTCCCTCTTTTCCCCACTTAATTTATCTTGAGCATTGTTTCAGTTTCAGGATTGTATAGGGTGACCTATGGCCTTAGTTTCTAGGGCACTAGCATTTTTATGCATCTATGTTTTCTAACTCTTCCTAAGTATAGCTTAAGGGGGGGTGTTGGAAACATTTACCATCATACACACTCTTTTTGGTCAAATTGGCCTAGTTAAACCACTATCCTAAGTATAATTGACATTAATTGACATCAGTGGAGCATTAATTGCCATCATCAAGTCACACCCATGCCTACCTACAGTCAAGGAGGCTAAATGGAGCACTCCAGGGGTGATCTGAGTGATATTAATGCACCTAATTGCTAACTGGTGGTTACAATCAGTTCAACCAGTCAGTTAAGGTGCCTCCTCTCATTAAATATATTATTTAATGATCTGGAGTCAACTGGGGTGCCTCCACCAACTTTTGATGATCAGTTCAGCTTTAGTTAACCTCATCGGAGTTCATTGAAGTCATGGAGCACTAGCACTTGATGGTTGGCTTGCTATGACATGTGTTTGATATCCTTCAGTTGAGATTCAGTCATTTACTGCACTACGATTTCAGTTAGGGTTTGGTGAGTCAATTAGGGTTTTGTTCAAGTGGTTAACTGAGTGTGATTGAATGGCTGACAGTCATTTAAGCTAGACTCACTCATTGAATTCGAATGACCTATTTAGGTATTCAAATTCCTCATTGATTCAAGCTATTGCTTGACATTGCTATTGTAACTATTCATTGTTTATTGAATATACAGAGAGGAAACCATTCTGGTTCTGATTAACACCATTTCATGAGTTATTTGTTGATTATTATTTGATGAGATTGATGCTTTGTTCCTAGATCAATGTGCAAGAATAATATTTGTGCCTTTCTCCATGTGAACAACACTTTCCCAAGTTTACGTATTTAGGATCAGCTTCTGATCCCAAATCTACTAGCTCAAATTGCATAGATGAGCTATGCATTTTAACATTAGCTGGCCTTAGAAACTTGTTATTTAAATCGAACATTCCTTCCAATGTTCTAAATCCTTTAGGTATAAAGTTTCCACTTTGAAGGTTCGCTTGATGTTCTTCTTCATCAATTACTGCTCCATTGAAATTCTCATCATTTGTAAGAAATTATAGGATCTGTGGGTCGTCATCGAACACTCTTAGATTCATGATATTATACGGTATACCAGGCCTGAAAAGTAATTCAATAGAACATCAATTATTAGTTGGAACAATTGTGGCAACTGACGTAGCTAAAAAATCAGCCACTGCATTTTTCATCCTAGGAATCGAAATTCTATTAAATGCATCGAAATTTACTAGCAAATCCTAGACTTTGCTTTGGTAACCTTTTTGATGTGGAGATAAACAATGGATTGTATTTTGGACTAGTTTGACAATAATTTCAGAATCTCCATAGACTTTTAAATTTTTAACTTTGAATTCAATTGCCTTTTTTAATCCTGTATTAATGCTTCATATTCAGCAGTATTATTCATGCATTCAAATTCTAATCTACATGAAAGAAAATGTTTATTTTTTTTTCTGAATCCACAAGGATACAGCCAACTCCTGATCTTTCTTGCATTTTTGAACCGTGAAAATACAATACTCAAAACTTATTTGCTAAATCTACTGAGCTATTGCTACTTCCTACATCTGAAACTAGACTAACTATGCTACATTTGACTTTATCAACCGGGAAAACCAAAGGAGATCAAGATGTGTATCTGATCCATTATTGGGTTCTTCAGCATGGTAATTTTCCAGTTCTATCTCAATGAAATAATTTCCCAACACATGGTGTGAAAAATTTACCGGCTCATTCTTTCCTTCTAATTGAGTCACATTCAAGTCTCATATGCAGCTCTCTCATTACTTTAATCTGATTTTTACATCCTTGATAGGATAACCATAAATGAGACCAATCAGTTGCAAAATATCATCTAGTTTCACAGATCAGTCTCGGCTCAAGATTAATCCATAATATTTTGGTATATCAGCCACCATCATGTCTATGAATTGACATACTCTCTCATCTGTAGATAAACGTATCAGCATGTCTTCCATCTCTCCTACCACTTTCACAGTCATTCTATCCAATTGTATTATCTTTCCATTAGATGGTTGTTGGCCTGGGAAAGGGGCATAAGGAGGAAGTTTGTGCATGTAACCAAGGATAACGCATCATGCGCATGAAAGAAGCAAAGGAAGATCACGAAGGACATAAGGAGCCCACGAAGGAAAAATAGAGAAGCGTGCAACAAAGGAAAGGCAAGCGCGGAAGAGCGCAAGCGAAAAAGGGCCAAAAAGCAATGGATGCAGAATCCAAATCATGGTCGTATACGACAGTGTAATCCTACAAATACGCACGTATGAGAAGATATTTGAAATTAGGGCCATTAGTGCCTCGTGTCAAGTCATGATCACCATAGTTGTAGCATAGGAGGTGGTTGATGGTGATAGTTAATAGACTTCTTGTAAGCAGTTGACCTGGTCCAGTCATGTAAAATCATATAAATATGAGAGATTTAATAGTTAAAGGGTTTCTTTTTGTTAGTCATAATTCCAGGATAGGTTTGATACATGAGGTTTGTATACAGTTGCAGAGAACAAATCTAAGAGGGGGGTAATTAGGAATCTACAGGAGGCAGTCAAAGTAGTGCAATGGGAGAGTTCTTCTAGAGCGGCACAGATGTTAGGGAAGTCAATCCAAGCTGTGTGCGGATATATAGGTAGTAGCAGTAGATTAGGAGAAATAAGATAGATAGCATGAGAACCATAAGTATGAACTTAAAGATAGATCTCAAGATCAGTCTGCATCCTGCAGATTGTAAGGTGCTATATCCTTTCTCATGCCAGATGAAGAGCATCTTGGTGGTTTTTCCCAGATGGGTTTCCACGTTATCTCTTATGTTTTAATGAATGGCTAATATGGTGAATGTGTATGTGATTGATTATTATTTTCTTTCCGTATAATATTCAAATGTTGCTTGAATCTCTGTTTTCATCCTACAACTAGTAAATGAATGGTCAGAATGTATTGTTGAAACAAATCTAGATGTATCAGTTTGTATGATTACTGTTTTGAACCCTGACTTAAGTCATAGATATGATTGATGTGACTCAGCTACGCTGCACAAGTTGCACCAACTGCAAGGTGGAGAGGAAGTTCAATCCATGTGTGATGACATATGTTTGTGCTCAATCACATAGGACTGATTCCTGTGTCCATCCATCTTGATTCCTTGATTGAGCACCTTGGCTACGAGCCAAGGGACTATACTCCCTCAACAATCATGGAAACATGGTTCCAGTGGTTACCCATCTATGGGATATCTTGGGTGAGACTACACCTTCTTCGCAAGTCTTGTCGATGGGGCTTACTCTATCGGGATGGTATCTCGGGTAGTTCTTGGATTGGCGGGCTACGTAGAACTTGGGTTGCACAAGTGGGGAAAAGTGGACAACAAATGGTTCTGTTTCCTGGACTTATTGATTAAATAGGGGGATATGTTATGGCACCCAACGAAGGAGGATATATAATATTGGATGGATGCTAAAACATTGATGTTCATGCAAGAAGAGGCTGCTGAAAGATGGGTGAGTGCAAGGAATTGAATAGGGACACTGTCATAGCGATTGAGTCGTGTAGTATGTGGAGCGGATATGTTGTGTAAGAGCTAGGAGTAATATGGAAGGTAGTAAGAAGAGATGTTACCGGGAAGTTTTGAGGATGAGTTAGGCACTGGATTCTTGAGAAGTGGAAGGAGGTTCTAGTTAGGGAAGAGAAGAAAGGTAGCAGGAGGTAGGAGGGCCTATAGCTTTCCCAGGGAGGTTGAACATGGATGCGAGCCATACCTAGACGAAGGATTCTGCGATGAAGAGGAGGAGTATAGCTGATTTATTACAGATAATAATCGAGAGGGTCTGCAGAATCACCAAGAATACGACATGACTATAGTATTCCAGAGAGATCCCCTAGAGTGAGACCTAGAAGTTCCTCGCCTGAACCACTTATGAACACTAGCAGTCCTAGCGTCAGGATTGGTGCATAAGGAATCCGATCAGTGATCCCAGTAAATCCTATAAATTCATGGAATCCAATGAACAATCCCAGTGCCACCCTAATGGCAGGGACAGACATTAGACTACCTAGCTTTAACGGGAATGGAACAGAAGACCCATAACATCATTGGTTCCTTTGTGAAGCTATATGGATGGTACGCTTAGTACATAATTCCTATATAAAGAAGGCACAGATGATCACAACCTTAAGGGGTCGCACCCTGGATTGGTTCATGAAATTTTGTGCCACACCAGTGGGAACCCCCCAGAAGACTCTTTAGGAGATTCGGCGAGTAATGATCTCAGAGTTTCGAAATCCCCAATCAGAGTCCCAAAGTATTACTGAGATCAAAGAGATTAAGCAGGTTCTAGTAGAAATTGTATGGGACTTTGACCAATGGTTCAAAATGCTGATGGCCAAGGTCAGTTTCCAAATGTCGGACGTGTAGCATAAAGAGTGGTTTATTGTTGTGCTACTGCCACATATAAGAGGACCGCTCATGCATTAAAAGAACACAGTGCAGACATAGGTGTTGGAGTTAACAATGAAGCTAGAGGCTTCTCCCATTGGGGATGGTGCCACAGGAATGATACATATTCAGTCTTGGTTGGTTAATCTAACTATTCAACTCCAAGATATGAAAAGGGGAAAAGAAGCACATGAAGACCTCTAATGTACATGATGTCGGACCAATGGACATACCAAAGATGAATTCCTGACATATATTAACTATGTCTTACTTGGTGGGCCAAAACCATTGAATAGCCAAGGGTTATCTTGGTGCAATATCTTCCAAACAAGAGTACACCAAGACATAGATTGTATGTTCATGCACAAGATGATATCTACACCAACCAGTCTATATTGTAAATTTTGTAAATCTGTAGGCCATGATGAAAAGGATTGTAGAGCCTACCAACTCATTAGGGAGAAAATAATAGATGCATATTTTATGAAAACTAAGGATCAAGTAAAGATTGAACATACCCCACTTTAGTTCCAAGATACTCACCAGTTTCAAGCTACACCTCAATTCCCTTCTCCGTAGCAATTTCAGATGGAACCATAGTTTCAGAATACAACCCCGTATAACTTATACCAATAGCAGTACTAGCAACCACAATACCTATTACAACCACCTCAAATCCGGGGTGGAAATTATAGGGACTGGGAAGGAGGAGGATTTGGTTGAGGGAGAGGGCCAGTTGTATGTTACAATTGTGGAGTACCGGTGCATTATGTTAGGGACTGCCCAAAACCTGCAAGGACTTGCTCGTATTGCACGAAGGATCATAATGTGGAGCAATGCTCACATCTCATCACTCGATTGCAAGCCCAGATGCTTGGAGTAGCCGACCTAGTACCAAACCCTGTACCAAATCTTACATCGAATGATCCCAACCTGAATGCTAATATCAACATACAGATGATAGTCATCAAACCATGAGAACCAAATGTGGAAGTGGTCACAAGGGGAGGTGCTACGATAGGTGCGAACAAAGCTACACTGACAGAACCTATGACACACGCACAACCCCAGGTGTGACCTGCCACAAAGAAGAAAGCACCACTTGATGTTCAAGAATAGAAGCGCATATGCATGGATGTGTGCCCAGAGTTTGTCAACACAGAGAAGCCATCTACCTCAGGCCAAGTGAAAGATATTCCTGAGAGATTCCAAAAGATATTTGAACAACAAATTGCGGACAAGAACATAGATAAGTTTAGTAAACTTAAACCTTTCTTATCAAGTTGTTTAGCTCTAATCAAGGATAAGGAAGCACTTGCAGAACTATAAGCACTCATCAAAACAATTTCGGAGGGAGACCCTCCACCAAAGAAGGTTAACAGTATCAATACCAAGCTCAAGACAGGACGTGAACTCAGGATGACCGCGCAAATTGGTGATTATGATATGGACTATATCATCCTCGACCTGGGATCCGATGTCAACATTTTAACATGCCAGACATGGGAAATAATGGGCCAGACACCCTTAGAATGCCCCCCCATTCAATTAAGGTGTGCAAATCAAGCAAAGGTCCTCGCTATTGGTAGGCTGAGTCAAGATGAGTGGATATCGAAGGATTACGGAATTCGAAGTGATAGATATAGTAGATTATACTACCCCATATCCTGCACTGCTTGGCATTGATTGGGAAATGGAAAACCAAACGATCATAAATTTCAAAAGAAGGATCCTATCATTTGAAGATGATGAGATGCAAGTTGTTGCACCCCTTGACCCGCTAGAAGGACCAAGGTACATTGAACCAGTGTTCAACGAAGGGCATGGTGACCACCTTGACACCATCTACAATATAACCTCCCTTAGGGAAGACTATATTAATCCTACTGCAAATGATAAAGTAAGTTGGAAATGTGAGAGTTCATGTACATCAGACTCAAGAGAGGCACTGGAGAAGTGGCAGAACCGATTACATGAAGTATATTTGAGAAAATGCGCTAGGATAACTAACTCTGTCAGAAGAGTAGGAACCCAGTCGTGACCACTTCCCACATATGAAGGAATTCCCAACTTGGCAGCGTTCTTGGATGAATTTTAAAAAATGGTAACAGAGCCATAGCGACTTTGTGCACTAGAGTTTGCATTGAAAGCTATGCCTACATGATGGTGGGGCATGCATAAGAACACCATAACTGAGTGGTTGTGGTGTAGAAGGCTGCTAGAAGTAAGGTTTGGGGAGGAAACTACAACTATAAACCAAAGATATATTGGGTTATCAGACCCTGTCGAACACTTAGAACAATTTTCCATAGCATTCTCTAACTACCCTCACCATGAATGGGCTAACCATTTCATCCATACTCTTGAGACAGTACCACGAGGTTGGTATGCATATATGGATTTGCACCAGGAAACAAGTGAATGGGAAGAAGTTGCGTAGAAATTCACTTACACATTCCAGTTCACGGACAAGAAACCTACAGTTTATATTGCGCTGAAAAATATTAAGGAGAAAATATTTGCTGAGATCCCACTGGATATTGTGTATTCTCAACCCTGTGCTATGCATTCCCACCAATGCTATGAGAGAGTTCAACATTGGATGAGATTCTATAATATCTCTGGAGACCCAGACAATGATCCGACCAACATCAATATTCTAGAATCGAAAGGATCGCGTGAGGTAAAAGGAAGTGGCATATCTAGTGAGCAAATCATTAAGCCACTAAAGATTAAAAAGGTTAACATTGGATCGGAGGACAATCCAAAATTTTCCTACATTGGAGACTGTTGGGATGAAGAAACAGTAGCCAAAGTCATCGATCTATTACATGAATTTCAGGACCTATTCTTGACAAAATTCATGGAAATGAAGGGGATAGTAGGGGATTTGGGTGAAATGAAAATTCCACTCAAACCTGATGCAAGAATAGTGAAACAATGGCCATACAGATTAAACCCATGTTATAAGGAGAAAGTAAAAGTAGAAATGGATCACATGTTGGAGGTAGGAATTATTGAACCAGTTGAAGAGTCGAAATGGATAATCCCCATAGTCATTCAGGAGAAGAAGTCGATAGGTGAAATTGTAATCTATTTCGACCTGAGGAAACTAAATAATGCCTAATTGCATGATCCATTACCTACACCATTCATGGATTAATTTTTGGAAAGCATTGGCAGAAAAGAAATGTACTCATTCACAGATGGGTTATAGGGATACCATCAAGTCTGAATGGTGCAAGAATATTGACATAAGACCAACTTTGTAATAGAATGGGGATGCTACCAATACAAAGTAATGCCCTTTCGCTTTAAAAACGCCCCTGCTATTTTTTCTAGAATAGTAGTCTCTGCTTTCAAATATTTCATTCATAAGTTTCTTGAAGTATACTTTGATGACTAGACGGTCTTTGGTCTGGTAAGAGACCATATTGAAAATTTGCGAATGATGCTGGAAAGGTATCGCCGGTATCAAATTGGGTAGAACTTGAGAAAATGTATATTTTTTGCACCATTCGTCATACTGCTAGGCCATGTAGTATGCCGCGATGGGATTATGGTCGACCCCATGAAGGTAGAAATTATCCTAGACTTGCCTCTGCCCACATCGGTCATGCAACTCAGGTCCATGTTGGGACATACTAGGTATTATCATAAATTCATAAGAGGGTATGCAGAGATAACTGCCCCAATGATGAAGCTACTAAAAAAAGATGCCAAATTCGAGTGGAATGAAAACTGCCAGGAGAGCCTACATAAGTTGAAGGGTAAAATGGCTACTGTATCAATATTAATATTTTTAGATTGGAAAAAAGAATTCTAGATTGGAAAAAAAAACAAAACAATTTTTTTGCAAAAGATGCCACGCAGGTCATGTCGCTTCATATGTCCCTTTTTTCATGGCTTGGAATGAGCCACAGGTGAGTGTTAGGGTCCTACTAGCTCGGGAAAGGGGCATAAGGAGGAATTTCACATGTGCAACAAAGGAAAATGTGCCACGTGCACGATAAAAGAAAAGGAAGATCACACAGGATGTAAGGGGCCCGCAAAGGAAGAATAGAGAAGCACGCAGAAAAGGAAAGGAAAGCGCGGAAGCACGCAAGGGGAACACAGCTGAAAAGCGGCGGATGCAGAATCCAGATCATGGCCGTATATGATGGTGTAAACCTATAGCTACGCACGTATGAGAATATATTTGTAATTAAGACCATTAGTGCCTCGTGTCAAGTCATGATCACCATAGCTGTATCCTAGGGGTTGGCTGATGGTAACAGTTAGCAGACTGCCTATAAGCAGTTGACCTGGTGTGGTCATGTAAAATAATATAAATAGGAGATATTTAATAGTTAGAGGGTTAATTTTTGTTAGTCATAATTATGGAAGAGTTTTGATAGATGAGGTTTGTATACAATTGTAAAGAATATATCTAAGAGGAGGGTAATCAAGAATATGCAAGAGGTAGTCAGAGTAGTGCAATGGGAGAGCTCTACTAGAGAGGTGTAGATGCTAGGGAAGTCAATCCAATATGTGTGAGGATTTATAGGTAGTAGTAGTAAATTAGGAGAAATAAGATAGAGAGCATGAGAACCATAAGTCTGAACTTAAAGACAGATCTCAAGATCAGTCTGCATTCCGCAGACTGCAAGGTGCTATATCCTTTCTCATGACAAATGAAGAGCACCTTGGTGGTTTTTCCCAGATGGGTTTCCACATTATCTCTTGTGTTTGAATGAATGGCTAATATGGTGAACGTGTATGTGATTGATAATTATTTGTTTTCCGTACAATGTTCAAATGTTGCTTGAATCTATGTTATCATCCTACAACTGGTAAATGAATGGTCGGAATGTATTGTTGAAACAAATCTAGATATATCAGTCTATATGATTACTATTTTAAACCCCGACTTAAGGAATAGATCCGATTGATGTGAATCAGCTGCATCACATGAGTTGCACTAGCTACGAGGTGGAAAGCAAGGTCAAGCCATGCGCAATGACATATGTTTGTGCCCAGTCATGCAGGCCTTATTCCTCTGTCCAGCCATCCTACTACCTTCATTGAGCTCCTTGGCTACTAGCCAAGGGACTATACTCCCTCGACAATCACGGAAACATGGTTCAGGAAGTTACTCATCTATGAGATATATTGGGTGAGACTGTGCCTACTTCGCAGGTGTTGTCGATGGGGCTTGCTCTATTGGGTCAGTATCTCGGGTAGTTGTTGGATCAACGGGATGCGTAGAACCTGGGTTGCGTGAGTGGAGAAAAGTGGCCAACGATGGCCTTATTTTTCCATTTATCATTTTACACACTGACGAAGGCATAACATTCGTAGATTCTCCTAACTCAACCAAAACAGTTGTGCACATTATGATTGAAAATTTCAAAGGTAAGCAAAAACGGTAAAGTTCTGGATTTAGACTTTCCCCCAATACTAGCTTTATTGATTTCTTTCTCCAACTGCACATTTTTTTGGGTTTTATAGGTTGGTGGGTTTAATGCTTCCTAAATTTTCTTCTTCTGTTGGGGTAAACTACACATCTTAAACAAATAAATATTATCCTTGGTATTCTTGATGTCTTGTTAGCTGGAATATTTCACCTCCTGTGGACAGCAAGGTGTTCCACTGGTTTGAATGGTTCCGATTCAGAACAAATAGAGGAGAGAGGTTGAAGACTCTCCCTAGACACCGTAGATATCTACAATAAAAGGCTTTGACAGTTCACCTGTGTACCTACAAAAAATCTCAACATGAAAGGAATCAAAGAAACCAGAATATGATCTACTAATCTATGCTAGTGACTAAGGAATCTAGCAACATATATATGCACAATCACAACAACAACATCATATGTGGGATAGAAATCAACTTGCATTAGAAATATGAAGAAGTTTACAACCAAGCCTTAGTTTTGACATGCATCTCCATGAAACCATCTCTTCATCCCCAAAAGCTCCGATTCTAGCTCTCTATGCTCTCTCCAAATGATCTTGGGCCAAGAATCAATCCAATAGCATAACAATACCTTCAATTTTATCTCCTCAACCATGGCTATGAGCTCATATTTATAGGGCTTTAATGGATAGAGATGGTTGAGAAATTAGTGGGTTAGGTGGCCTCTAAGATCCTAGGATGAGGGATCTTGAGCTCAACCAACCCACAATAGTAGGGATAAGGAAGTACATGAGGCTTATCATCTAGAAGCCTCGAGAAACTTCTCTTTTTCCCTTTTTACCCAGGGTACCATGCTTCTCCTTCTATGAAAAATTGGTTTTGGTAATAACCGCCTATGGACCAAGGGAAATGGGTGGTGGCACCGCTTGTGGACAACCGATGAAAGGCGGTGCGAGTAGGGGTACCGCTCTTGGATAAAGGGGCATGTGCAGTGTTGGGAATTCGTATGATAGATTGATAAAAAACCATTTAGTTTCAAATCCAGAAGCTGGGATTCAGGGCAAGTAGGTATGTCAAATGTCTTATCACATGAGGGTGACAGGATTTTGGTATAAAAGGATGCCCCCTAAAGCATGAGTCTTAGAGTGATACGATAAATGGGATCTTTGAGAACAAGTCGTCGCCAGGAGATGAAAATGTCGGCTCGATCGGAGTATGCAGTCAAGTAGGCATCTATAGTACATCAGTATGTTGACTCATAGACACAAGTAACCAAACTCATAGCTGCAGACCAATACAAGGAAGATCAATGAGTGGAATAAACAAGCATGGCTACTAGAATACAGCATAGATCCATGTGATAGAGGACTCCAACTTGGACATAAATACAAGACATACAATGTAGATATATGTTATATAGATGCAAATTTGAGCATAGCCACAACCATACAAATGTGGATCCATGCTAGATATACAAAACTCCATCGCCACCTCGGGAAAAAGCAATGAGCACTTTTAAACAAATTCCTAGGTTCTTCGTCTCATCTTCCACAAAGTACAATTCTATCCATGTGATTACAATGATCTGAAGTCGAACATGGTAGAAACCACTTGATTACTTACCAATGATGTGAACCGTTAACAAGTGCGAGGGAGATCACCATTAATGTCAATGATTCCCAAGGTACCCTAGTATAATCTACCAAGTACGAATAGATGTCATAATTTCAAACACCCAGTCGATTCTATCGATGAAAGGTTAATGATGTGAACCTATGTCGAGAGCGAGAGAATCTGTCATTAAGGCATATAGATCTCAAGGTACTAAATATTGTTTCTAAGAGTATTTCCCGGATGATGAGCTGATGTTGACAGGGATAGTCTCATCGAAGGAGGGACATGATGAGTCCCACATCAGCGACACGAAACTCGAAACATAGTTCTGGAATGATGCAAATGTAGTAACCATATGACTGACTCAAAGATACTGACACAAAGACTGTGTAGAATGCAGAGGTAAGACTTCTTCAAATCCCCTTTAAACATCGGTTGGCATGACAAAAAGACTTGGCAGCATGACTAAATAGGACAGATACACAATGCGATAGTGGACAATGCATTCTTTTGAAAGACTCAAAGGATTGACATGACTCATGAAAATGTATCATCATGGAGATCAACTGAATACCCAATTGATTGACATGATTGTGTAGACAAGTGCCATGTTCAAAGGTAATGACAAACAACTGCCATTATTTACAAAATGATTCCCTTCCCATTTTCCCCATCATGATCGATGAGTGCCTCTTTTCGGTTTTATGAGTTCAAAGAGGGTAACAAACACTCGATATAGCTTGTCAAAAGACAAGTCTAGTCTCATATGTTTTACGAACCTAAGAGAGGAGGGGTTCGTTCCCAAAATGGATCTTTCAATGTTTAATTTAACTAGTCCACTGAAAGAAAACTTGGTATCGTTCATGTTTAGAGAGTCTGAACAAATACGGAAGAAGACTCGAAGGGGGTCCTTTTTCGTATGATTTAGTCTCTAAGGCCCAAAAAAGTGTAAAATCATACCTTAGAGAACTCTTCCAGTCATGATTGGATGGAGTGTTCCTTTCTTGTAAATATTCCTATCCGAACCGAGAAAGAGATAGCCTATTGTTGGATGGATGACTCTCCAAATACTTTAATGAGCATGAAGACGACAAGATCGCTCGACAATCTTTTCATATTTAGGGAGCCTAAAAAGAGTTTAAAGAAGACTCCATTAGACTTTTTCATGTTTGAATCCAGAGCATGAAAAAGTAATAAACTAAGCTCAAACCAGTTTTCATGTTTTAACCACAACACAAAAAATGAAAAGTAAGCTCAACACCATCTTATTGTTTTTAACGAGCTCGGAGATCAGCTGAAAGAATGCTCGAAGAATGGTTTCATTTGTATGCAAGCTCTAAACCAATGGGTAAACTATGCTTGAAAAATCCCATTAACATGATATATAGAGGTTGGAATTCCCCCCCCAGCATGATTGCTAGTGAAGCCTACCCCTAACATGGTTGCTAGGGGCTCGACATTCCCCCCAAGCTTCGTTTCGTCTGACGATTCTTCTTCCATACCCAACCTAAAAAACCTGGTTACTAATGTGAAAATGTTCACCAAGGGGGTAGCAAGAATGAGAACCGGGCATGCAAAAAGAAGGTTCAAGTTCTAACACTAAAGGGAAGAGTCGAATCAAGGGAAGGGGATCTGTTTCATTTTTACACAAGCTTGAAACAGAAGGTAACTATGCTTGGAACATGATTTTATTTTTATGCAAGATTTAAACCAAAAGGTAAACTATGCTTAAGGAAACCTAATTCATTTTTTAACAAGCTTGAAATAGAAAATGAACTATGCTCAGGGGCATCCATTTCATTTTTTAACGAGCTTGACACAGAATGGGAACTTTGCTCAATGGCATCCGTTTCATTTTTTAACGATCTTGACACAGAATGGGAACTTTGCTCAAAGGAATGGTTTCACTTTTATGCAAGCTTGAAACCAAAAGGTAGATTATGCTTAAGGAGTGGTTTTATTTTTTAATGAGCTTGAAACCATAAGTAAACTATGATCTAGACATGGTTTCATTTTTATGCAAGCTTGAAATCAAAAGCGTAATCTATGCTTAAGGAGTGGTTTTATTTTTTAATGAGCTTGAAACCAAAAGTAAACTATGATCTAGACATGATTTCATTTTTATGCAAGCTTGAAACCAAAAGGGTAAACTATGCTTAAGGAATGCTTTTATTTTTTAACGAGCTTGAAACCAAAAGGTAAACTATGCTCTAGACATGGTTTCATTTTTATGCAATCTTGAAACCAAAAGCATAAACTATGCTTAAGGAGTAGTTTTATTTTTTAATGAGATTGAAACCAAAAGCGTAAACTGTGCTCTAGACATGATTTCATTTTTATGCAAGCTTGAAACCAAAAGGGTAAACTATGCTTAAGGAATGGTTTTATTTTTTAATGAGCTTGAAACCAAAAGGTAAAATATGCTCTAGACATGGTTTCATTTTTATGCAAGCTTGAAACCAAAAGAGTAAACTATGCTTAAGGATTGGTTTTATTTTTTAATGATCTTGAAACCAAAAGTAAACTATGCTCGCAACCTGCTCCTACTGAACATGATATCCATAGGTTGGTAGGTTGCCCCCGTTTCATAAAATCTAGCCACTTAGCTCCATTATGACATCCATATACTAGATCCATGCCCCCCATTTTACCTATTATGTGAAGAAACTAACCAGAAGAAGGGGAAGGAACCACAAGAACATGCGGCACATTCAAGGTAGTCTGATTACTAGGAGTAATGCGATGGTCAGGTGTAACAAAAGAAAGCTGATCAATGGTCACAATCTTCCCATCATGGGGAAAATGCATAACCCTAAAGAGTGTGGACACAACAGCCTTCATGGCGTAAACATAATCATGTCCAAGGAGTAGATTGAAATCTAAAGGACCTTGGACCACCATAACGTCAATATAGACAGTTTTCCCTCCTATCGTAATAGGAAAATAAGAAGAGGTCCCTAAAGGTACAGTAGGTCTTCAATTAAAAGCCAGTATCTGATCGATGGATGGCACAAGCTGAGGAGAACCTAAATTTTTCCAAGCAGTTAAGGATAGAGTACTAACAGAAGCCCCTTAATCAACAGTAGTGCGAAGTCTCTGCCTAGCAGTAACATTCACAACTATCTGGAAAGGAACACTTGAATGAAGACGAGAATCTGTTAGGTTACTCCAATCAAAGGAAATAACCTCACTACTCGTAAAGGGTTCTATCAAAACAGACAAAATTTCCTCTTGTTGAGAACAATCAGAACGAAGGATAAAAACTTTAGCAGGTTTTGGTTCATTCTCTACTGGAAGAGAAGAACAAGATGAAGATTTGGCCAAAATGACTACTTCACTCTTAACACTCTCTGATGAAAGAGTGAGATCGGGTAAAAATTACATCGACTTGACCACTTCACTCTCCGAAGGAAGAGTGCGATCAAGTACAAATAAATCTGAATCGACCACTTGGTCAACTAGTGGAGGATTGAGGGATAACTTACTATCACTTGTTGGAATCACCTATTGATGATCAGTAATATTTTCCAACCAATGTGAAGCTTCATCCATGCTTGGACAAATAAAATTACAATGCATAGCCTTGCAAACCAAACAAGGATACAAAACTTTATCCTGATGACCTTTTACCAATGGGTCACTGGTTGAGGGAGTATCATCAACATGATGGTTAGAGGTTGATGACACAGACGGTTTGGACCTTTTAGACCACTCTTCTTGTACACGGGAGAGACTGGGACACTCCTTAAGAAGGTGCCCCCCTTGCAAAGCTTACAAGGGAACTTGGGTTTTTCGATTTTTCTCTTAGAATGAGCACCATCAAGAGCAGATGGTTGCTACTTTTTCTCTTTCTTATCCTTCTTATTTTTACTCTTCCCTTTCTTCTTCTTCTTACCCACATGACTACTAACCATAGATCTTTGGTCAAGCGAAGAGGAAGAAAGATATGAAGCCACAAACTATGAAGAAGGAGAGGGATTAGGTTCAGGTCGATCCTCTCCCAGAGGAGAGGTGACATTTGAGACATTAGGTGTAACAAGAATTATTGGATTAAACAACCAAACTGGTAATCCTATAGTTAATCCAGGAAGATTTAGAGTGGCAATAAAGGGAGGACCAATACCTTCACTTTGAGGGAATACAAAAGATACACCTTTGAAAGGGACCTCTTGAGTGGTAGTCCTAGATGAGGATGCCATCTCTAAACTCTCTAATAACCCCCTAACTACCACACACAAGCAAGTACTACTCAAACTAAAAGCAACAAGCACACATGTGAAAGGAGTGGATAAGAGTCAGGAATCTCATAGGACATGCCAAAAGGATAAATCAGATGGTTTGAGGATTCCTAAAAGGGTCTCTCGATATATGCAAGGTACGAGGGAGCTCAAATCGGTAGTAGTGTTGTCTAATGCATAACCATACACAAGGAGCCTTCCGATATATAATCGAGTACGTGAAGTACCTTTCTATATACCTCAAGGGTACATGAAAGGCCGTTTGATATACCCATGGTACATGGAAGAACCATGTGATTCACGGGATGTAATGCAGACAAATAACGACAGCTCCTACGCTTAACGACGCCCAAACACGTCTCTAACTTATTACTCAAATTGCTACAAGTTTTAACCTATTACCACCGTTAATTTTATCTTGTGCGTTTAGGTGGAACCATGGAGTGAAAACTTGAAATTAAATAAGATGCATACTGATCTATATGATAGTGCAAGTTTTCCTCTTCAATGAAATTCTACCTAAGAGAGGGAGATAGATTTACTTTTCTTCCCAAAAATGCACACCCAAATGCAAATGCAATTCTATATTTTCAAACGAAAAGTGAAATATCAATGCACCCCAAACAATCTTCAAAGAAAATAAGAAAGAGATCTAGAGAACATATAACATAAATCAAAATGTTTCCTATCTTTTCATTCTTGAAAAAGATGCATAAAACTTAATGAAAAGATGATTTCACTAAAGTTTCCAAACAAATATAACTCTAATGCACGCAAAGCTGAAAATAGATGTTTCTTCTCAATGAAATTAAGATCTAGAATTTCAAACAATCATGCACAAAACAAGAAGAAAATCGTTCAACAAACTTGTGAATAAAGAAAAAGAGAGAGAAAACTAAAACTTCTCTTTGAAACAGACAAGGAAACGAAGAACCAATCTTTCCTACCAAGCACTAAAAGAATCAGCATGCAAAAGGAAACAAGAATCACCCATGAAAATAAAGACTCAAAACAACATGGATCACTCATGCATTCTAATTCCAAAACAAACCAAAGCCTACTCAAGAAAATGAAATGTATATTTCCAATTCCAATGAATAATATCTACAGAAAAGAGCAAGAGGTTTCAATCAAAGAAAATAATGTGAAATCCAATGCAGGAAACATAAAATATCTTTGAATGTAAAAAATATATAACAATCAAAGCGATTTGCAGAATACATAAGCCAAAAAAACACACAAAAATCAAAATACAAAGTCTGGAACAGGGCCTACCTGGCACCGTGTAGATGAAGCTACTGACAGGCGGTTTTGAGGAAGAATCGCTTCTTGCTCACTGGATTCAGGCAGTGGCACCACTTATGGCTAACTAGACTCAGGTGGTGGCACCGCTCCTCGCCAACAGAACATGTGTGATTCCCTGTAAAAATACAAAACACAAAGAGAATGATAGATCAAGTCAAAAAAAGACCAGATCAAGGAAAATACTGTTGAATTGAGTATGGAAATAGAGCATAAAAGACCGAAATGACTCAGATCTGAACAGATCTGAAAATTTCAAACTGAAATAATGCAAGTCAGAAAGTAGATCTGACTGAAAAGAGTTGAAGAAAACAGATCCTGGATTCGGATAAGAGTTGCAGACTGAGGAAGATCAGAACAACTGATACACTAATTCCCTAGCAGAGTCTCCAGATTTGTTAGCTGGAATATTTCACCTCTCGCGGACAGCAAGGTGTTCCACTGGTCTGAATGGTTCAGATCCAGAACAAATAGAGGATAGAGGTTCAAGACTCTCCCTAGATGTTGTATATATCTAGAATAGAAGGATTTGACAGTTCACCTGTGTACCTGCAAAAAATATCAACACAAAATGAATCAAAGCAACCAGAATATGATCTACTAATCAATGCTAGTGACTAAGGAATCTAGCAACATATATATGTGAAATCAAAAAAACAACATCATATGTGGGACAGAAATAAACTTGCATTATAAATATGAATAAGTTTACAACCAAGCCTTAGTGTTGACATGCATCTCCATGAAACCAGCTCTTCATCCCCAAAAGCTCCGATTCTAGCTCTCTATTCTCTCTCCAAATGATCTTGGGCCAAGAATCAATCCAACAGCATAACAATACCTTCAATCTTCTCTCCTCAACCATGTCTATGAGCTCATATTCATAGGGCTTTAATGGATAGAGATGGTTGAGAAATTAGTGGGTGAGGTGGCCTCTAAGATCCTAGGATGAGGGATATCGAGCTCAAACAACCCACAATAGTAGCAATAAGGTAGTACACGAGGCTTATCATCTAGAAGCCTCAAGAAACTTCTCTTTTTCCCTTTTTACCCAGGGTACCATGCTTCTCCTTCTATGACAGAGCGGTTTTGGTAATAACCGCCTATGGACCAAGGCCAATGGGCGGTGACACCACTTGTGGACAACTGATGAAAGGCAGTGCGAGCAGGGGTACCACTCCTAGATAAAGGGGCATGCGCAGTGCTGGGAATTTTTATGAAAGATTGATGAAAAACCATTTAGTTTCCACTCTGGAAGCTGGGGTTTAGGGCAAGTAGGTATGTCAAATGTCTTATCACATGATGGTGACAGGATTTTGGTATAACATGTCTTCTATTATATCGTACCCCATCTCACAGTTTGTTGAGTTTTACTTGGAACCTTCTACTTTTCTTTAAGCATCCTTTGTAGGCTTACCAATCATTGGAGTATCTACCTCGTTATGACCAAATCAGGTATGTGTTGGATCTGAGTGTTATTCTTGACCTTCTTCAAGTTTTCCTGAATTCTTTTAATCTTGGACAACATTGTGTTATCTTCAATTATTGGACCCTTGCTCCTGGTTGTGACATTAACATCTGAAAGTTGTATTTGTTCATTAGGTTCTTCTTCTTCTAAACCCAACATAGGTGCAGAATCCCACAAGACCATGGTAGCCTCTTCAAGTGTCTCTTCTGATTCGTGCATTTTTTCTTCCTCATCCATAGACTCGATTAATTAAGAATCGAGTAACTGATTCATAACTAACGTCATAGAATTAATCCACTGTGGGAAATTTTGTTCATAGTGAGGATGTTGATGGAAAGTGTAGAAGTTATGCATCCCAACCCCAGTGAGATTCATGATAGAGGGACTGTGCATAAGAGGTTGAGAGGAACCACTCTTGTCTTTTCTCTTATAATAGGGCTTTAACTGCTTCTCGGCTTCTCTCTCCTTTTCCATATTAACAATCTTAATGGACAACTTCTGGACGATCTTGACTACTCCATCCAATTCATTCGATCGTTCATCTTTGGGTTTGGTCAATAGCAGAGGTTTCTTACTAGTGAAAGTCTTGGTTTCTGGATCCACAGGATACTTGTTTATGCTTTCTATATCAACCTATATTTTCTCAGCCTCTTCATATGTTGCAGCCAAAATGACTTTAACTGATACTTTAGCAAGCATGGCCATTTCAGGGCCCATATATGATGTGTAATATTCAATTAAAGTTTCTTCAGTGGGTTTTATGGTTGCTTTGAAATTATTTAAATGAGCAGCAAACCTATGAGTAAATTCCCGCACTTTTTCTTTCTTTTCTTTTTTAAGAGCCAATAGTTCCTTGATTAACACAGCAATAGTTCTTTGGATTCAAAACTTGTTTTTAAACATTCTTTTGAAAGTGTCCTAGTCTATTATTGAATTGTCCTGTAAGCCAAAATACCATGACTTTTCTTTTCCTTTGAGAGTATGAGGGAAAATCCTACAAACCACATCCTCATGTTCGACTTCCAATGCTTCCAAAACCAGGAAAAACCTATGTCGATGGTCGTCCACAGACATGCCTTCCACTAGGTCAAATCTAGGCAACGAATTTTCATAATTATGTGGCAAGCATGCACTAGAGGGGTTAATTTTAGTTGTGTCCTGGCCCTCCAAGTTGGTGCAGGTGGATTAGCCTGATTTTCATTTTGGGGAACATTTCCAGCCATAATTCGAGATGGAGAGTGAGAAGGGGATTCAACAGGGGTCTAAAAAGGTGAACAATTCAGGTATTTTGGTCCCAACTGATTTAGAGGTTGATCAATTTCTTGCAAGGTTAAATTTACCAACTCTTCAAAATCTCCGACTAATAGTGAATTATCTAGGAAAGGGTGCTCTTTCTTGTGAAGTTGTCTTCTAGGTAGGGTAGGAATATTTGGAAATCCTCCTAGCTTCTTTGCATATGATATTTTGATTCTTCTCAAATGATCTACTACTTCGTTAGAAACAGGATAGAGATACTATGTATTGTCTGACTCAAGTTTAAATTTTCCTTCAGGGCTTTGTCTCTTGGGAAAATAAAATTAGTTTCAAAACTATCACCGATAGAACATTCTCGAGGAAATGAATTTCCTTAGCAATCCATGCACTAGAGGCCCTCCTTCTAGCGCAAAAACTGTTGAGTCCTGGAAAATACCATGTATCATTAGTAGGGATTCTCCCCAATAACCGCTCCCAATTAGCTCACTTATTGTTTGGTATGGAAAATCCATCTGGTTTACGGTCCAGCTACCGTAGAGTTAAGTAACAGTTTAAATCTATTTTACCGGTTGCAGACCGGTCCACTGTTTATGGGAGTTTTTTATGTTTATAAATGATATGTAAGTGCATAAATTTAAATGCAGCTTTATTAGGAAGCAAAGGGTTTACAATGTGATGTGTAGTTTCTTACCTCATGTATTATATCCTTTGTTCCTGAATCATAGAAAGAAAATAACAGCTAAACTAAATCTATCTCATTCTAACTAACCTATCCCTAGGGAGCAATATGATTATTCGTATGAGTAATGTATTGCATTCCATGCACATAGAATTTTACAGATAGCTAATATAATTCAGAATACATAGAACACAACTGAAAGATTAACATAGAGATAGCTCATTGTTTATTAAAACATTCATTACTCATTTTGCTGCACAAGATTCAAGAAAAAGGAATGAAATCATTCATGACTAAGAAACATTTCATAGTTAGAACGATCTCACAAATTCGCATAGTTAGATAACATAGAAATAGTTCTATTTAGCCATCCACACAACATGCATTTGAAACTTAACATCTTTGATCCTCTTTATTACAATCTGAAATAGTTCCTCTTACAATAAATTTTTCACATGAGACATCTAGAAAATTCCCTTCTCTCTTTGACCTCAACAATATTTATACATCTCAAAACAAACTCTTGACCTTCCTGTCCCTTGGGCTCCCTTTACATTCGATTACACAAAATTTGTATTGTAGTGTATTCACTAATTAAAGATAAATACAAAATTTATTACAAATATATTTCCATGTGTACAAAAATATAAAACACTTTAAATGGGCCCATTCAATTCAGCAATGAATTGCTTCCATGCCTTATCATCAGATGCAATTATTTCAAACTCGGCTGGCTCCAAGAATCTAGCCATAACTTCATGTTAGGAAGCCTAAGCCCTTATGTCGTCCATCCTTGCTAGGAGTAGTCAAAGCTTATCTTCTATGAGGAATTTAATCAATATATCTTGAGCAATCACATTCATAAGCAACCTTTCATCTAAGTTCTTTATCAAATGTATGCTGAGATCGTCATCCTGAAATCTAGTATGTAAATGCTGCAAATATTCTTCATGAGGTGGAAGATCATCCATCCTCCTCTTAGATGACGTCTGATATCTGTTATAAGTGGTAAGAACTTTATTAGAAAACTATTTGCATTTATCTACTGTCTTTAGGACTAGCTCTATCATATTTTCAACGGTTCTATTGTTGAAACCCATCAGGTCATACTCAAGCTGCAGTCTTTCTGGAGCTTTGATTGGTGTTTTTGCCGTCTGCTCCTGAGTTGTTTCCAACCATGCTAATCATCATTGAATAACTTCTACAATGTCTTGAGTTATGTTTTTGAATTGTGCAGCTGTGTTTGAAATTTACTGTAGTCGATCTTCTATTTGTTTGACTTTGAAAAATTATCTTGCGATTTGCACCTGCATTTGATAAATCTTATTTTTGAGAAAAAGTGCCTTCTTTGTTAGAGGTGCAATATCTTCCTTTTGTTCATTTGTTTTCTTTAATAACACATCCAAGGAACTGTTTCAGGATTCTAGTCAAGCTACTTGGGCTTCATATTGTCCTGCCCTTTGATCAGCTACAAACTTTTGTGCTTCCAAATTAGCAATTTTGTTTTCCAACCCCACTTTTTCCTTAATAAGGTTCATTTTGGACTGCTTCAAAGTGTCATGTTCATCTCCTATAATTTGATAATCTACTGCAACTTTTCATATTCTGAGAGAGTGTCTTCATACTTTCTCTTGGATTCTTTGCAGACTCTTTCTTTGTTCCTCAAGACTGCTTTCATCTCGGCAATGTTTCCCTTGAACTAACTGCTCAAAGGTCTCCATCAGTTTATCAATATTGTGGGAATTTTCATATGCATTTGAAATGCCCAAGGAGGCCAATTTCTTAGGATTATCTTCAATATTTTTCACTACTATTCTCTTTGTCACTATGGTGACTGAGGGTTGGTCTCCCATTTTCTGATTCTTCTCTATTCTCCACATGACTGACTTCGTTTTGGGATCGAACTATACATCCTCTAGACATGCAAACTCAAAATGCTTCGATGGGGTGAATGGATGTTATCGCTTATTTTACCACTCCATGTAAATCACACTTGTATGGCCTTCCCCTGTCCCTATGTAGACTCCTTAGATCCCTTGGACCATTTTTTGTCCTTTGATGTTTCCTTGACCATCCCTAAAAACATGTGAAAATTAATACATGTGACTTTTAAACCTATAATCACATATATACATGGGTTTGACCCCTAAAATTGTGTACATCGGGATGTGTGCATAATCCAAATCCTTTTGGAGTTTTCCTTGACATGGATCCGACTCACTTGACTCCTGGCCTTCCCTATGCCTTGAGCTCGCTCGGGTTCGACCTTTGATTACCCCTTTGAAAATCTATATAAGGAACTATATGGTACATTGAAGGCATATGAGAAAATTGAGAGCAAAGAAACTATAGTCCCTTGTTGCTGAAACTTGTGCTTGAGTCTGCATCCCTTTGTCCCTTGAAGCACTTTTGTATTGTTCCCAAGCTTTCCTTTTGCTTGTGAGATTGCTATCGAGAGATGGAGGATTGAGGTGGTGGAGGCCCAAGTGGGGGATTTAGTTTCTCCAATTTGCAGACGTGCCGACAGAGGTTGTATCCATTGTAATCTCTGATTTTATATTAATAGAAATATCTTTTCCTATCCAATAATGTATGTTTGAATGAATATTTTATCCATGGATGTTTTCAAATGCTTATACATTGTTGATTATATATGATAGAATAAATCTAACACCAATATATATAGTATGATTGTATTGTTTACTTGTTGTTGAGGAAGTGATTTATCAATTCAAGCGGAAGTTGGAAAGCTCAACGGGGATCTACTTCAACCATCCGAAATAAGGTATGCGGTCTGATCCTATATTGTTAGATATTTGATTTCTATTGCATATTGGAAATGATTGATTTCTGGAGTCAAGTTTCCTGTTGTGGTACCCCAAGCTATAGGAATTTCTCTCCGTAACAGAATTGGCGACTCCACTGGGGAGTTCCTAGTAGTTGTCCTTTGGGGGTTTTCTATCGGTATTAATGACTTTGAATTGCTCTTTTTCTCTTGTTTTTGTGTCGGGTCTGGGGGAATGTTTTCTTGGTAGTGTTTGATTGGTATGAAGTTTGTCTCAGCTTGTCTATTTGCCTTTATTTTTAAGCACCTTTCTTTCTATACATGATTTTTGAACTCACGGTTGCGTATATACATGGGTTTCACTGCTATTTCTGCATACACACACGGGTTTACTGCGAACAGTCACGTATGCCCTTAGTTTTTCCTTTTAGAGGAAGTTGAATGGTTGCTAGGTGAATTTTGATGATTGCTGAGTCTCCTTTGATACTGCCAGAGTCTGTATACACCTCTTTTTCTGACCAGAGACATTTTGTTTAGGGTAAATTTCTTTTTTAAGAATGTTCTTGTCATTGCATTTTCAATTTTTTGTTTTGGGATTAGTGCATTAGACTTATTTTACCTTAGTGCTTTGCTTGAGTGCTGCTTGAGTGTGCTTGCAGAGTCTGGGGGTTGTAGAATCATTCTTTTGCTTTTATATCTCATTTTTATTTCAAAAAACCCAAAAATATTTTCTTAACATCATGCATTGCATTTTGCATTTTGCATAGTACTTGCACTAGAGTTGCTTTGGAGTATTAGTCAGGATTTCATATAGGAAAGCTTGCATTTATCATTTGAAGAAAATTGTGCATTTCACGTAGTAGCATACCTTATTTTTCATGAACACAATGCATTTGCATTGATTGTTAGGTGTGCATTTTACTTCATGTTGTGTCATGACACCATTAGTTGCACGGCCATATACCTCTTTTGAGTAATAAAGACAATTAAAATCCACGCTTAATTAAAATGAACTACACTATTTTATTTGATAGGGTTCACCAACAAGATTAGGTTTTAGGGTCTTGGAATAGTTCATTGTGAGTTAATTTTCCAAGACCACTAAACAATAACATGTATGTGTCTATCTAAGTGAGTGTGTGAAATTGCTTGGTATAACCAGTGTTTCTTAGGATCCTCCTCTCAAAAGGGAGTTAAGCATGAGGCAGTGTGAGTGGTTATTGATTGGGATGACCCCTAGTCATAACTGAGTAGCACCAGAGATATTTCCAGGATTGTATTCATATATGGGGGCTCTTTGAAGAGTTTCAGGCTTTGCCACCCTGCCCATACGGCCAATCCCTCCTGCGACTGTCTTCCTAAGCATTGATTATATTGAGGTGACCTTAGTGACCTTACCTACGATATTGAGGGGGTACTTTGCAAGGGTTATTCTATGGGTGTCCTGGCTAAGTTGGGGTCAGACAGCACAGTCGCTTTACGTGTTGAAGCTGAGGGCCACAATAATTGGTTACGTACCTCCTCTTGTTGTGTATGGGATTCTCAAGCCTCTCCTAGGTGAGACATACCTACTTCATTTGGGAGCTCACTTATCCTACCCTTGATTGCTTGTGTTTGGATTTAGATTTTATTGGTGATTGCTCTGTGCAAGATAGCTTACCTAGGGTTTGTGTAGATAGAGAATCTTTTATATTTTTTGAGTCATTGTGGATTTAGGTGTGGCTCCTCACCGTTCTCGTCGTTTAGCAAGACTTCTGCCTTATACATCTCCTCCTCCTTTGGGAGAGAGAAATAGACAGTCCAGGCGGACTACTTCGCACATTGATTCACACACCATGGGAGACCATATGGAAGGTATTCCTGAACCACCTTCTCCCATTCATGTGGAAGATGGGGAGTTTACTCCTAACTATGATCCTTCACCCGATTTGACTGAGTTAGGTCCTGTGATTTCTGAGATAGGAACCTTTCATGATAGACCTACTTACTCTAGGGTTGATTCCCCATTGATGCATCGCTGGTATGGAATACCGGAGGATGATGAGACTCATTTTGAACCCGCGAGCACTATTTATGGTAGTTATGGTATGTCTAGTTTTCCCACACATGATTTGGCATTTCATGTTGAATCTGAGTTTGAGCCTAGCACTATTCCTAGGGGCACTCTCATTCCTTACCATGTGGTAGAGGTTTGGGAGCACTAGTCATATTGCACCTTCTATCCCGGTGGTGGAAGTTACATCACATATTCCTCCTAGGTCTAGGGTTAGTGATCCTATTAGGATACCAGATCTGAGATGAGTGACTATAGGGAATAGTACGTACATAATTACACAAATCCCTTTGTCCTCTGTCCCTAGTTCTTCGAATGTTCACCCTCCACCTCATTCATGTGGTCCTTTGGGATAGAATGTTGCTACAAGTTATGTCTGTACTGCGATTACTAGACCAGTTGTGTCTCAGGTACATGCGTCATCCGTTGTTTCAGAAGGTCATGGTCATACTTCTAGAGGTCACATTCCTACTTCCGGAATGTATATCCCTACTTCCGGAGTGTATATTCCTACTTCCGAAGTGTCTCATGGGACATCTCATGCGATGACTTATGGACCCTATTATGGGATGCAGTATGGATAGGGTTTTTCACATTATGGGGGCAGGTATCAACAAACTTCTTATTCTCCAAATTAAGGCTTTGTAGCTCCAAATAGTCAAGGTACACCACACTATGGTGCTTCCATGCCACCCTATATGGGTCAAACGGGAGGAGGACACTATGTCCAAGGCCATGGTGGTAATCAGACCTATGTGAATCAAAACTATCAAGGAGCGTTCCATCGACCTCATCATCCTAGGCTCCCTTTCCTCACAATGTTGAATCTTCCTGACTTGTCAATATTGACAAACGATCCTGTAGCTCATGACCCGGCTTGCCCGGCTGTCCCTACTAAGATTCCCTCGGACATACCCAGATTCGAGGGCAAACCAGGAGAGGATCCGAGCAAACATGTTACTACCTTCCACCTATGGTGCTCTTCAAATTCCTTACACCAGCACTCCATCAATTTAAGGCTATTTCAACACACCCTTATAGGGCATGCCGCAAAATGGTATATAGAGCTACCTAGGGGGGAATTCGCTTTGTTCGATGACCTAGCGATGAATTTTCTTAACCACTTCTAGCTACCAATGTGTTATGAAGTTGGCACTGAAATCTTGTCAACATTTCAGTAGGATAAAGCCACACATATCTCAGATCATATCCAAGAGTGGCGTAGACAGAAGAGGTTAATTAAAGCTTTTATACCACCGGAATTCTTCCTTGAATGGTTCCTTAAGTCATTATTGCCATATATAGTGAAGGATGTTTCTACATCTAGAGTGCAAAATGAGGAACAAACAATTTTTTGGGTGCAGGAATTGGATTTGATTTATGCTCAGTCCGGTTTGTTATATGAGATCATTCCCAATGCTCTGCGTTCTAGTTTCAACCCCAAAGTTAAACGTGGACCACATGCCGATGGCATTGTTGGTTGTGCTAGTTCTAAACCTATGGATTCGGTTGCAAAACAAGTTAGTCAATTGTCAATCAACCAATCTACTTCGGGACAAGCCACGACTTCGTCTCAACCCGCCCAAATGATGAGTGTGCTTTTGATGCAATCGTCGAAATAGAAGGGTAACCAGTAGCCCAGACGGAATAAAAAGAAGGGTAAGAATAATCATAAGGGTGGGAATAGGAATGAGAATGCTAGTAATAATGAAAAGAACACCCGTAATGCTGGGGGGCACAAGCAAGATAAACATAAGGTTAAATTCCCTTGCAAGTTGTGTAAGGACGATCACCTCACTTACTTGTGCCCTCGTATCGATGAAGCCTCAAGATTATTGGCATAGGGCCCAGCTGTGTTGACTAACCCTTTACCTCACAATCAAAATTTGAACTCGGGGACCCATGATTAGTCTGGTGGTGATCAAGATCCACCGGAGGGTAGTGGTCGTGGTCGCATTAACATGGTACGTGCTGCGAAAGTTGTGACCCATGCAAAAGACTATGGTTCGTCACAACCCAGCCCAATAAAGGAACCTAATCCACCAGGGATTATTTTACGTATTGAGAAACCTATGGATAAACTTGAAGCTGCACCTCACATTCCTAAGGGATTCCTTAAGGGTTTGGGGCACAATCCTAATGCTCGAGCCACCCAGAACTATTCTGTTGTTGAGGATTTGGGACACACTCCTTGTGCGATGTCTGCACTGGAAGTGCTTCAGAGTTGTCCTTCACAAAGGACGACTTTGCTTTCTTCCCTTGGTATGAATGATGATAATTCTTCCTCCATGATTAAATTTGAAACTGCAGGACTTCAGCCTCTCTTGTCTTACTATGTGTCTCTTTTGATTCACGTAGAATGTCTTAACATGACCGTCAAGCGCACTGTGATTGACGAAGGCGCTGCTGCTTCTGTGATGTCTTTATCGTGTTTGAAGGGTTTAGGTTCCCCTGAGTTATTTAAATCAGCAACCATGTTAACTGTGTTCGATGGGAAATCATTTAGGCTGCATGGGATCTTTCCTTCCTTTAAGGTCCGTTTGGGAGGAAAGACCGTTGCGATAGAGGTCGAGGTGGTTGATGCGCCCCTTGACTACAATCTCTTGCTGGGTAGGAATTGGATGTACAGTATGCAAGCCGTAGCTTCTTCCCTATTTTGCATTGTATTCTTTCCATTTAATGGGAATATAGTCACGATTGATCAAACACCATTCAAGAATCCATCAGTTACCACATCTTCAGGAGCTTCAATCCCAATCGTTGAGCACTCTCAACTGGAAACTAGGAGTGTGGGTGTAGGAATGTACCCATCCCTCATGGGAAGCTTTAGTTGTTCTACACTGATTTTTATGATAGGGTCTAATTCCGGTGAGGCTTCAACATCTATGATATCAGTATCTTTTCGCAGGAGTCATATGGAAGATCCTTGGATTCTTCCTACACCGAGTACTCCGAGTGAGCCCATCGTGATGGACGTGCTGTTGCCTACAACTATGGTAGCTTATCAAGCTAATCTTGAGAGTGTTGCAAAGCCTAGTCTTTCCTCTTCATGGATGGAGGAGGAGGACCCTTATGTGTTTCCGGCATGGGCAGTACAGTCTTTTCACACACACGACTACCTTGATAGTGTTTTCCCTTCAGATGAAGCGATTATTGAGGCCATGTCGGGAGTTGAGCCACCATGGGAAGAAATCCATCATAGATATTTAGGGAGGTTCTTAGTGAGAGAATTGGTATTCCTATGGTTCCATTAAGCTCTCCTGGTCTGATGGCTGATGGAAACATGGAAAACATATCTTCAACGATTCCTATCAATATCTCTCGTGATCCTAGCAGTATAGAGAATGTCTATATTGGGGCAGAATGTTCCCATGTTGAGATTCAAGAATACACCGAGCTGTTTAAAGAATTTTGTGATATCTTTTCTTGGTCTTATGATGAAATGCCAGGGATCGACCCTCATATTTTCAAACACAAGATTAAGACTTATCCCAATGCTAAGCTTGTTTGGCAACACTTGTGTGCGGTGAATCCTAGGAAAGCACCCGTGATTAAGGTAGAGATAAAGAAACTGTTGAAAGCTGGTTTTATCTATCCCTTTCCCTTGACGGAGTGGGTTTCAAACCCCCTTTCGATGGATCAGAAGTAGGGAGCGATCCACATATGTACTGATTTCTATGATTTGAATTAGGCCTGTCCTAAGTACAATTTCTCCACACCATTTATTGATCATATTTGGGATGAGTGTGCGGGTAGCAAGGTTTTTTCCTTCATGGATGGTTTTTCTGGATATAATTAGATCCAAATTAAAATTTAGGACCAACATAAGACTGCATTTATTTGTCCTTGGGGAACTTTTGCATATCGAAAAATGTCTTTTGGCCTTAAGAATGTCGGAGCTACTTTTCAGCGGGCCATGACCTTGATCTTCCACGATCTCAAATCGATTATCGAAGTATTTTTGGATGACCTTTCTGCTCATTCTCGTATGATAATGTGTCATTCATATCATTTGAGATTGGTATTTTAAAGATGCTGCCATCATTTGGTTAGGTTAAATCCTCACAAGTGCATCTTTTGTGTGAAGTTAGGTTGCTTGTTAGGATTCATCGTTTCTAAAGAGGGTATAAGAGTCAACCCTTTGAAGGTTGAGGTAATACTTCAATTGTCTCCCCGGAAAATATTCGTCATCTTCAATGTTTGCAAGGCGTGGAAAACTTCTTACAGAGATTCATTGTCAATTTCACCAATTTGACTAGAGGCTTCATGCATATTTTGAAGAAGTATACCACCTTTTGTTGGGATGAGTGAGCCTAGGATTCCTTTGATGCACTCAAGTGAGCCCTAGCATCGGCCCCGATGATTAGTCCCCCAGACTATAGCCATGATTTTCTACTTTATGTGGCCGCGTCCATGGAGAAGGTTGGTATGGTTTTAGTTCAAAAGGATGAGGAGCTCCAAGAGCATGTCATATACTATCTGATCCAGAATCTTATTGATGTGGAGATTCGCTATTCTCATGTTGAGAAGCTTGCTTTAGCTACCATACATGTGGTTCAACGGTTGAGACATTATATTCTCCTTCTCCAGACCTTGGTTGTAGCACATTTCAATCCATTTCAATTTGTTCTCACTCGAAGGATGATTGGGGGGGAATATAATAAATGGATTTTCATCCTGCAAGAGTTCGATCTCGAGTTTGTTTCGACAAAATCGAAGAAATCGTTAATTTTTGTAGAGCTTATATTGGATTTCCCAATTGAGGCCGAGGAGTTGGTTTGTGAAGATATGTTTATCGATGAACACATCTTCTTAATCTCAACTTTAGACCCATGGTATGGGGATATCATTATATATTTACAAACATTAAAGGTCCCTACTCACCTCTCATGGGATGAACGATGACGATTACATCACGTGTCTAAGAATTACCTCATAGTGGATAACACTTTGTACCATCATGGGGTAGATTCCATTTTACGACATTGTTTAACTCATGAGGAGGATGAGGTAGTGCTGAATGATTGCCATGGAGGGGCGTGTGGTGGTCATTTATCTAGGCTTTCTATAGCCAAAAAAATCTTAAGAGCGGGTTATTTTTGGCTGTCGATCTTTAAGTATTGTGTTGATGCGGTCAAGAGGTGCCACCCTTGCTAGGTGTTTGCACGTAATATGCGCTCGAAACCTTCCCCATTACATCCCATCATCACCACCGGTCCCTTCACTAAGTGGGGGCTTGATTTTATGGATTGCAACCTAGCTTCAGCTGGAGGGCATAATCATATCATAGTGGCTATTGATTACTTCACGAAATGGGCTGAGGATATGCCTATAGTTAAAATAGACAGTGAGACAGTCATGCACTTCATATTCAACCAGATTATTATTCGGTTCGGGATTTCGAAAGAGCTTGTCACTGACCATGGCTCGCACTTTCAGAATCGTATGATGGAAGAGTTGGCATCAAAGTTAGGGTATAAGCAAGAGAATTCCTCCTCTTACTACCCTTAAGTGAATGGACAGGTAGAAGCAGTGAACAAATCACTCAAATCCATTCTCCAATGAACCATCGCATAAAGAAAAAATAATTGGCACATCATGTTATATCCTGCTTTGTGGGCGTATAGAACCATTGTTAAGACTGCCACAGGTTTTTCTCCATATCAACTTGTACATGGAGTGGAGTCGGTATTCCCGGTTGAATGCAAAATTCCTTCTTTGAAGCTAGACGTAGAACTCTTACCAGACACTTCACCATTGGAGGAGCATTTGGTCCACCTTGAGCAACTTGATGAGCAGCATTGAGATGCCTTAATGGCTCTAGAAGTAAATAAATGTCGCTTAAAGGTCCAGTACAATAAGTCTGTCCATCCAAGGAGGTTTAGTGAGAGAGACTTGGTATTTTTGTGGGATCAACCGAAAGAACCCTTGGGGGTAGGAAAGTTTAACCCCATGTGGCATGGTCCTTACATCCTTAAACATGTGTTAGAGAATGGCACTTATGAGTTAGTGTATTATGAGGGAATGACCTTGGCGGAGCCTAGAAATGGGCTCTATCTCAAGCAGTACTATGCATGATTTTCTACCAAGCCTAGTTATTGTATATTATTGTATAGTTTTGCATAGTTAGGTATTTTTCTTATAGTGATTGGGTTTGTGATTAGTTTCCGTTTCTTTTGGCAGATGTCAATGGAATCTTCCACCTACATAGGATTCGCGGATGGTGTGAGCCGTCACACTCAACACTTAGCCTCTGTTGCTTGGGTGATTTATACTCCGATGGTTTAGGTACTGTCTTCAGGAGGCATATGTTTACGGCCATATTCAAACAATGTTGCTAAATATAGTGCTATTATTGAGCTTCTACGGGATGCCATTTCACATGGCGTTCTCTCTCTTGAGGTACGTCTTGATTCGGAGTTAGTAGTGTCACAGCTTAATGGTTTGTACCATGTTAGAGATCTAATGTTATTAAGAAGATTCTTACGTGTGAGATTATTAGAATGACAATTTGACAATATAACATACATACATATTCCAAGAATTAATAATCAAGTTGCTGACTCATATGCTAACTACGTGTTAGATTGGAATTTGTTTCATACACAGTAAATTCATCACAAACACAAATGTTTACAAGTGTAAATAAATAAACTGATCATCATAAAAAATTTATAAACATCCAAAATGTGGTAATACATAGTGTGGTGATATAAAAATGGGGCTCTCGAGCCACCAAAATATAATACACGGTAATACAAAATTTACCACTCCTAGGTATCTAAGCCTGTGGAGGAGGAGGGGGCTTGTGATCATGGAAGGTCACTATAGCTCTAGCTATTCATCGAAATAATCACATCCATGCTCGTGGTACACCCACCACCTGGCACTACATGGCCTCAGGAAAGTCCTCGACTTGCGCCATGGGAACTCTGTGTGTCAGTATCACAAAGTTGGTATGAATGCTCTGGAGCATCCACTCCGCATCCACACCTGTGATATCATCTCCTCTTCCCCTCCGTCTATGATGAGGGAAGCTTTCAGGCTGCCATGGTTCCACATCTGCATACAAATGGTACATGTCACTATGTATTGTCGCACAAAAAATATGTCTTTTGATTCCATATAATCAGAAAACACAAAAAAATTAAATAACTAAAAAATTTAAAAAGAGGGTCGAGATTAGTTACCTATGTCACCGTATTCCAATCCTGGTGGTAGCGACATGTCCATGTGCCCCCAGAAATCAATCCTTGCATAGGGGTAGTCATCGATGGCAACTATCTGTTGTCACAACCATGGAAATAACTCAGCTGGATAGGGGTTGGACACCCTACCTCCCCCGAGTCTACGCATCACATCCACCCAACGCCGTTGGGCCGGATCTCGAACCCTGTGTAGAGGAACGCCAACTATGGGGCTCAATCCTAGAACACGCTCGAATAAAAACATGCTCAGTATGCTGTTGAAACCAAATTTTCGCACTCTACCCATATTACGCTCACTAAGCTAATGTTTCATGTTGCTCAGTAGTGTAGTGCTCCAGTCATATACCATGGGTTGCATGCAATCCACTGGATAGAACATCAGAGGCCACGAGGCCTGGTGGAGTGAAGCCAAGCCTGCTATCCTACCTAGTGTCAATAGGATGGCCTTTAGGCCCAACACCTATATAGATTTGGTTGGGATATGACTCCCCACCTTCTCCATGTCCGGATAGCAGTACACCACAATGTACTCATCTATAGTCAGGCCACCTCCAAGCCCGTGAGAACGTAGGCTCACTACTTCCCCCCGTCGGGAAAGTCCAGTGATAAAGTATATTCCCTCCACCTCTATGGTGAGGGACATCCCATCTATCTAGAATGACTCAGAGTCTGGATCCTAGTAATCCACCAGCATCTGCAATAGTCTTGGTTTGGCCCTTAAGCCACCAAGACACCAAAATTTATAGAGCCCACATGCACATAATGCTTGTTGAGCCATTAGATCGGCCCTTATTGCCTCCTCTAAATCATCATGTTCATGTTCTCTCCATTCTAGGACCATCTTGTACAAAAAATTGCAAGCTTGCCCATTAGGATACTTAAAAAACCTCATGCACGGCCGCATATGTGACTATTTTCCAAACAACCACGTATGTACGTGACTGTGAGGGCATTTTTCACGTATATCCAGCCCTATACGCAGAAAAACCCTCGATTTTCATGTGGGTTGCAGAGCCTTTTTTGGATTGGCCTATAAATCCTAAGCTTGTCTCATGTCTAGCCATGCAGAGCCATTTTATATATCCTTTGCAGCTTGATTCCCTTTTTACCGGGAGGGGGTTTTCCCCCGAGTGTCGCTATCCTACACATGTGTCCTTGCATTGAGCATAGGTATGTTCCACTGCTTGGACTAGTTTTTTTTTCCCTATGACACTCATCTCCTCCTAGTCTGTAACTATAAAGTAGTTTTATTCTTTTTCAAGCTTTTTAAATATTTGAAAAAGTCCAAAAAAAATAAAAAAACCAAAAAGCTAGATAAGGAAAGATGTTATCTTTGGAAGCTGTCGAGTCGTGTCTCCTTCGAACAGAGAACTGTATATCACATCCATTGGTTGGGTTTGTAGTTTGACTTTAGGAGTTGTACTCATTTATCTGAGTTTATCTCCACCAACTAGTTAAGCTTCCAGTCCCCATGGAGCCTCTGTCGATGCCTCTTGTGTCGCATAGATGTCCCAGTTTTGTATATCGAGTCTATGCTGCCTCTATTCAGTCACCATTCATTGTCATGCTCTTGTTCGAAGGAATTTGAAACCTGAGTCGGCCATTCCTCAGTTATCTTGACTTTGCATGTCGGCCATTCTCGGTACAGTTACTAGTTCGTGCACCTTATGATCAAGTCCTTCCACATCATACATCTTTGCTGAGTACCTCATGTTGGATGACGGGGGATGCATTAATGCCCTCCTTCTAGCATATTTCATCCCATCGACTTTATATCATTTATTCTGGGATTGGAATCTAGAGTCATTTTGAGTGCCTTGAGACTTGCAGTCATCAGTGGTAGGTTCTCTCAACATTGACAGTCTTTGGAAATACATCAATGTCCCCTGATCGATGGATCCTCTTAAGTCTTCGACCTCAACATATTTATTCACACTTGTTAGTTTGCACTCTAGTACCTTAATTCCCATTTTCATTATCAGTGGGTGATCTCACGTCTGTTAACGGTATACATCAATAACCAGTAATTAGACAATGAACTACTATGTTCGACCTCGACACCTCTATTCACATAGTAGGACATGTACTCATAGCGGTTTGTGTAGAAGACCTTCCAGATTGGTGGCATCTCTTATATGCTACCTCCTTGATCATGCTAGTGTTCATGAGATTTCAGCTCTCGTGACTTGATTCCAGTATATGTCAGACATTTCCAGCCATTATGGAGATCTTGATCCATTATATATCTTTAGCCATCATGGAGATCATGGTATTTTGTATATCTTCATCATGGAGATTATGATCTATGTATATTGTATGTGGTGATGACCACTCATGTGATATCTTATATCATGCCTATTCATGGCCATTGTACTCTTATGTATCTAGGACTGTTATATGTATTTGCAGCTACGTGCAGAGTTGTATCATTGTACTATGCTGATTGGGTGGCTGGTCTTCCATTTGGGATCCTTCATTACTCCACTTCGTGGATGGACTTATAATGTATTTTTGCCATCATATGACCCCTCTGACCTCACACATTAGGGGGAATCTGTTATAGCTGATTTTACCACTCCAGGTGAATTACACTTGTATGGCCTTCCCTTGTTCCTCTGTAGACTCCTTAGACCCCTTGGAACATTTTTTGTCCTTTGATGTTTCCTTAACCATCCCTAAAAACATGTGAAAATTAATACACGTGACTTCTAAACCTATAATCGTGTATATACGCTGGTTTGACCCCTAAAACCGCATACATCAAGATGTGTGCATAATCCAAATCATTTTGGAGTTTTCCTTGACATGGATCTGACTCACTTGACTCCTGGCCTTCTCTATTCCTTGAGATCGCTTGGGTTCGTCCTTTCATTACCCCTTTGAAAATCTATATAAGGAACTCTATGGTACATTGAAGGCATATGAGAGAATTGAGAGCAAAGAAACTATAATCCATTGTTGCCAGAACTTGTGCTTGAGTCTGCATCCATTTGTCCCTTGGAGCACTTTTGTGTTCTTCCCAAGCTTGACTTTTGCTTGTGAGCTTGCTATTGAGAGATGGAGGATTGAGGTGGTGGAGGCCTAAGTGGGGGATTCAGTTTCTCCAATTTGCAGACGTGCCGACAGAGGTTGTATCCATTGTAATATCTGATTTTATATTAATAGAAATATCTTTTCATGTCCAATAATGTATGTTTGAATGAATATTTTATCCATGGATGTTTTCAAATGCTTATACATTGTTGAT
>LPNX010393910.1:241833-252924 GCA_001517045.1 Pseudotsuga menziesii
GTGTATGAGATGACCCACACAGGGTCTCCAAAGAAGGTCATATTCTCCCCTGATGAAGTTGAGATCACAGAGATCTCAAGTGGTAAATTCATTGCAAAAGGAGTTGCAAATCATACTTCGAAGGAATACATGTTCTCACACTTCCTACCCTACTCAAACCCCTCTACTCTTCTGATTCATGCTAATGAGGTAAGCAATATTTGACATGAAATATTTGGCCACCTAAATTACAAGTATCTTTCTGATCTTAGTGAAAAATAAATGGTCATAGGGTTACCAAAGATTAAATTTTCCAAAGGAGTCTGTCAAGGTTGCATCCTAGGAAAACACCCAGAGCATAAATTTGAGAGAGCTAGTCATGAGAGAACCTCTGCACCTCTTGAGTTGATCCACAATGATGTTGCTGGCACATTCCTTCATATGTCAATGATTCAGGAAAAATATGCATTGAATTTCATAGATGAATTTTCCAGGTATTGCTGGGTTTAGTTCCTGAAACACAAGTCTGAAGTTTTTGGCCTCTTCAAAGTCTTTAAGGCTTTGGTTGAAAACTAGTCTGGGAGGAAACTCAAGGTCCTCAGATCTGAAAATGGTGGTGAGTATGTCAAGTTTGAGTTTATTCAATATTGTGCAGATGCAGGTATTCAGATGCAGTATTCTATCCCTTACACACCACAGCAGAATGGTGTTGCTGAGAGGAAGAATAGATCACTGAAAGAGATGGCAACATGCATGATGGAGGCTAAGACTTTCCCACCAAAGTACTGGGCCGAAGCTATAAACTGTGCAGCCTATATCCAGAATAGGGTGCCTCATAAATAGCTTGATGGTATGACTCCTTTCGAAGAATGGAGTGGGCACAAGCCAGATGTGACCCATTTCAGGATTTTTGGCTCAAGGGCTTGGGCTAGAATTCCAACAGAAAAGAGAAAGGCTTTGCAGCCCCAAAGCCAAGAGTGTCTATTTGTTGGGTACTCTAAAGATTCAAAAGGGTATAAGCTGAGAAATTTGAGCACAAACAAAGCCTTCATTGAAAGGTGTGTTCAGTTTCAAGAAGAACCCCTAGCAGCAGTGGAAGTTGGAGAATCCTCTTCACCACTAGAATCTCTGAATGTAAGTGAAGAGGTAGTTGAACATGATGATTCTGATATGTCTGATAGTGATGATTTTAGTGCAGATCCTAACATCCCTACAAGGCCAAAATGGGCAGCCAAGACCATTCATGCAGCTGGAGAACTAACTGGAAATCCTAATGACCCTAGGAGGACTAGATCTCAATTTGAGAGTGCTCTATGCATGAAAGATCGTATGTTTGCTGAGAAATTCTATCTGATGGTGGAATCAGATCCTCAGAAATATGAAGATGTAGCAGAAGATCCAATATGGTAAGCATCCATGAAGGAAGAATTCAGCTCACTCCAGAAGAGAAACACTTGGGGGCTAGTAGATCTTCCCCCATGGAGCAAGCTAGTTTAGTGTAAGTGGGTGTACAAGACCAAATTTGCTGCTGATGGTTCAAATCTAAAGTAAAAGGCTATATTGGTATCCAAGGGATACTCACAGGTTCATGGCATAGACTACAATGATACCTTTGCACCAGTGGCAAAGATTGACTCCATCAGGCTAGCCTTAGCCATTGCAGCTTCAAAGCAATGGGAAGTACATCACATGGATGTGAAGTGTGCTTTCTTGAATGGAGATCTCACTGAAGAGATATACATGCAGGAGCCTCAAGTATTTTCTACTAATCCATCTCTTGTGTGTAGGCTAAAGAAGTCATTGTATGGGTTTAAGCAAGCCCCTAGGGCTTGGTATGCCAAGATTGATAGCTTTCTACTATCACTGAATTTTGTTCGATGCAAATCAGATCCAAATTTCTCTTTGTAGCTGATTAATGGTTCATTAATGATCATTGTTTTATATGTTGATGACCTTCTCATTACAGGAATCTCAAAGGTTGAAATTGCTTCCTTGAAGGATGCAATGAACCATGCCTTCTCCATGACAGATTTGGGGTTATTGAGCCAATTCTTGGGGCTTGAGATTGCTCAAACCAAAGCTGGAATCAAGGTGCACTATTCCAAGTATGCCTTGAATTTTCTGAACAAATTCAAAATGAAGGATTGCAAGCCAAGCAAGACTCCTTTCCTTTCAAGAGTGAAGCTTGAAGAAGCTGATTCTTCACCTGTGGTAAACAATACACTGTATAGGCAATTGATTGGATGTTTGTTGTATCTTACACATACTAGAACTGATATTTATTATGCAGTAAGTGTGGATTCTAGATACATGGATCATCCTCATGAGATCCATTGGAAAGCAGCCAAAATGATCCTTAACTTTGTTCAGGGAACAAGGATACATGGGATCTTCTATAAAGCTAAATCTGATCTTGATTTGATTGGGTTTACTGACAGTGATTGGGCAGGTGACAGCACAGATTGAAAGTCAACATTAGGATATGTGTTCATGCTTGCAGAAGTTCCAATTAGCTGGTCAAGCAAGAAACAGAGTGCCATTGCACTCTCATCTACAGAAGCAGAGTATAGAGGAGTTGTAAATGCAGCAACTCAATGTTTATGGTTGCAGGGGTTACTTGGAGATTGTGGCTTCGAATCAGAATACTCAACTACTATCTACTGTGATAATCAGAGTACCATTCGAATATGCAATGATCCAGTTCAGAAGCATAGAACCAAACACATTGAGATCCATATGCACTACATCAGACAGCTTGTGCATGATGGCACCATTCACCTACTCTTCTGTTCATCTTCAGAACAAGTAGCTGATATCTTCACCAAAGTTTTTTGTCAGAAGACATTCAGCAATCTCAAATCACTACTGGGGATTTCTGATTATGCTGTGAAGCATGAGTGATGACAATATTTCCAAATTTTGTTTTACAGTCCATGTTTAAGGGAGGATTTTCCCACTGGGTTTTTGCCTCTTTCCTTGGTTAAATGGACATGCAGTATGTAAAGGGTGACTAAGCCTTGTTTCTAGGCCCTATAATTTTCTGATATATTACTCATAAGTCAGGCTTAAGGGGGGGTGTTAGAATAATCAACCCATAGTTAGCTACCTTAGACATTAATTAATCCATATTTGTCTTATTTGCCTAGTTTCCATATTCCACCTTATGCAAGTTGTCATCTACACATCCATAGTGGTAAAACTTGATAATTTTGAGTCATGGAGTGCTTGGGAAACCTCCTAGAATCAAATCTACTTTATTCCTGGCCTCCCTAGCGCATATCTGCTGTTTCTGCTTTATTGCCTGCTTTTTCAGTGTTTTAAAGCAATTGGGAAAGTTTGACTAGGTGAGGTTAACTTGTTTTTTGTCCTCCACATCCTCCACTCTTTTCTACTATGAAAAGAATGTATGAGTTGTCCTTCCATTACCTTTTAGCTTGCCTAATTGATTTTTCCAATTCGTGAACTCCTAGATAGTTTTGGAAACTGCTTTATGCACCTATGGGGGATTTGCTTAGATTTAGTAAGCCTGCTTTTGACTAGATTCGAATGGCATCTTCATGCATTCGAATCCCTCATGTAATTATTTATTGTGGAAACCTATGACTTCATAGGGTTGGCTATTGTACACTTATTCAATACAGTTTAGTGTTCTGCTCCATATTCAGTCTCTTTTGTGAGTAATTTTGCATGTGTAATTGGCAATTGATGTGAGTGTAATTGTTCTAACACTGGGTTCAATTTCCATAGTGGGAAGGTTTACGTGATGTCTTTTTGAAGTATTGGGGTAAGAATAAATATTATGATCAATTTCTTTCCGCATTTTATAGTTTGAAAAGCGAAAACGATGAGCCAATTACTAAATTTAATTGGAAGTTTCAATGTTTTTATATCAGTATGCCTATGGAGATCAGACCTTCGAAAAAACTTGCTATGGTATATTATGTTATGGCTCAACATTCAGATCTTGTCTTTTTCCTGTTAGAAAGGAAATCATCATCTTTAAGACAATTGTTTGAGGATGCAAAAGGAGTGGAGGAGAACATCTGGGCTTGCAAAATGCTTGGAGATCAGGCTGATGTTGAAGATATACAAGCTTATGAACAGGAAGAAGAACATAGGTATCTTTCAGATTTAAGACAGTTTTCTTCATCATTTTCAGATTTTCATATGAACAAGGATATAAATGATGCTTGTGTTGATTCTTCATATTAGTTTGCTAACTTTTTCGATGATAATACACTTTCAATGGATTATAGTATAAATTTCTTAGTTCCTGCTATGAGATTATCATGTTATGAAGAAGAAGTTGTTGCTCTTCAACCTCTTACTATTGATATAAGAAATAAGTTGTCATTCTTGACTTATGGTCACTTTCATCATTTTATTTGTTCAAGTTTTGATCAAGGGTTTTATTTAAAGGTCGAGAAGTAGTTTGAAAAGCCCTTGGTTTCCATTCTTGATCCAAAGTTTAAAAAGAACAGCAATGGAGAAGAGGAGAATGCTTCACTTTATGATGAATATAATGAAGACATTGAAGTTTTAAATCAGAAATTTCATGATCCCATGGATTTTTGGATGGAGTTGTATTTTTCAAAGGTTTCTAATGCCCTAGATTTTGGCATACTTCTTATTTCCAGTCATAAGTATCAGCTGCCTACATACTCTTTATTGCATTTATCACATATTTTGTGGGTTTTATTAAACAGTAGCATGCATGAAATTATGATTCTCAGTCAAATGGTTTCTTGGCTTCACTGGAAGTATGATGACACTTGATTGGGTTGTTTCCTCCGATTAGAAGTAGGAGTAAATAGCAGAATAAGCTCACTATACGAGCATGTAGATTCTTTTCAGTATGCTGCTTTGTAGCAGTATTTTTTCATTTCAGAGGTATGTGTTTAGAGTTTGACAAAGTTGCATAGATTTAGTAAATGACTCCATCACCCAATGAATAAGGCACAAGGTCTACAGGTTCTTGAAGTCTCACAAGGAGGACTTCATCCCACAGCAAGAGCCAGATGTTATAACTAGATCTTGTTCTTAGTTTATCTGTTCGTTTTGTCCTAATTTTCAACTGTTGGTTTAAAATGATTTTATGTTTTATGTTAATTTTAAGAATTTTTGACAATCAATAATTTTGGTTGGATTTAATGCTTTTAATGGTTGAATCATTTCATTATTTTAGTTTTAAGGTTTGTCTTTTGGGATTATTAGTTAATATTTACATCTTTAAGATTTCAAAAACTTATAATAAAAGTTTATTCCAAGTTTTTATTTATAATCTCACTCTCATTTTTGAGTCCTTTGTCAAATATTTTCATGAGGAGATTCCTGTAGCAGCTCTGTTTTTCCTCTTTTTGTCATTGTCATTGGGAGCCGATTATGAGGAGATGGAAATGAATTCAGGAAAACCAAAATAATTTTTTTTCCACAACAGACTCATTCACAAAAACCTCTCTCATTTTTGCAACAACTATTATCGTTTGAGAGATTCAAATTCATCTTTGTGGCCTATTTTCAGGGTTTGAATTATTTAATAATTTCCTGTTTTAGTCACAAATTTACAGAACATATTCCAATCAATTGAAGATGAATTTTGAAAAACCAAGAGAGGTTTGTGTTAATAGAATACTCATTTAAACAAACCTCTCTCAGTTTTTACACAGGTGTTCCGGATCGAGAAATATGAAGATGTCTTTGAGACCCAAATTTTCAGAAATTCGTGAAATTTCCCCAAATCCGATTTGCTATTTTTGGGTTAATTATCTTTAAAGATTTTAAGTTATCATGTAACTAATTGATGTAAATGTTTCAAATTTATACCTAGAAGGTATTTATGGAACTAATTTACTTTTGTAATGATAAAAGGAAGACAAACATACAGTTTTGAAGGGGGGATTTTTCACTCAAGGAGAGGATTTTGGAGCTTTGATTTCTCAAGATAGCACTTATAACTCTTATGTAAGTGGATGAATGTTATTGATTATATATAAAATGATAAGCCCTTTTACCTATCATTCTTTTTCATTTCTGATCTGTTTGATTGCTCAGTCTACAATTTCATTTCTTGTTTAAAGGTTTATTAATGTAAATGCTTGTAGCCTGTGGGTGGAATTAGTATTTCATGTGTAATGTTTATGGCTTATTGAGATGTTTTTGATCCCCAGTTTATCCAACTTGCATGATTCAATTTTGTATTAGATTGTGGATTTTTATTTTCTCCTTGCTGATGAAGTTTTTAAAACCAAAACAATAAACCAAAACCCTAAAACCTATTTTATTTAATTTTACTTTTGATATTGTGTTGGCTTATTCTTCTAGTAGTCTAAGAACAATTTCTAGCACTAATAGGTGCAACTTACACAATGTCTACTTCTGATTCATAATTGACAATCTTAGCTTTCTTTTTACCTCTCTTCGTCATACTGTCTAGCATTAACTGCAAAAACCAGAATGAGTTCAGTAATTACATCCTTAAACAAATGTATGCATTAAAACATATAATATATGCTAAGCAAACTATCCAACAATCATCAGCATTTGTATTACCCTGATTTATTTAGCCATTATGTTAGGACAAACGACATAGGTCTATGGTTCAAAACTTGGCAAAAAAAATATTTCTAGACCTACGCAAACTTTGGCCTTTGTACCCTAGAGGAGAAAACACGACCTAACTATGGCGATCATTTTCCACACTACGACCCAAACATCTGGTAAGCTTCATGGATCAAGGACATGCTCCAACACTCATGGCGGTGATGCTCTAGGTTTACTTCTTTCGGCTCAACCTCCCCCGGAAAAACTACACAGCACCGAGACCTACGGGGTCTACTCGAGCCTAGAGACCAATAAACCCTAAAAATGCTTGAAGGCGAGCAACAACTCTGCTTCATGCTGGTGAGAAAATCAGGCACGTAGATCATCGCCATGACCTAGCATACTACGGGAAAACATTCTATGGTCAAACGTGGTAAGACTCTATGTAGGTATGGCAGCAACGTAATCAGAATTAAACACACGGTCGACGTAATCAGTAAAGACACCACGTAATAGCCGCATGCAAGCTCCACCAATCAAATGAGCTCTTGGACGGGGTAAAATTGCAACCACACTTTCACCTTTCACCATAAAAATGATGCTAAAAACTCCATTCCCCGGGTATAAATAGAAAAAATCTAGTTCAAACCATTAAATGCAGTAGGTGCAACAATTAACTCACATGTATGCAATCAAATTCCATTGGAGTCAACATATTACATCGGGAAGTGAACGATAAGTCATTATGCAATCAGCCCCGACAACAACAACTTCATACATTCTAACATAGTCACACACTAGCCTAAGACTCAACACCACACCCAAACTGTGTTGCGGTTTCGAAGATAAAAAATGTATCGGGTAATGATCGAAGAAGGTTTCCACCATAGTGTCTCCACAACGCAAATTCTTTCGTCATAGCGGGCGGTGAGGTTCTTATTGTCAACAGGGTAAATATTCCACCGTAGTGATATTATCAGAGAAAACACTCTGCCATAGCGAGTCTAAAAGATCGACATGTTTACTGCACTCAAATTATAGACAAACCCAGTGTTGCTGCAAAATGATAAAACCACCACCTGACAATGGCGAGAGAAGAAGTCAGAAGAAGCTATGATCTTCAACACTAATCTCCATCCACCGTAGCAGCATGAACCCAATGATCCTTTGCCATAGTGGGAGTCAAACTGAGACAAAAGAAAAGAAAAACCGTCATTGCAGCCAGGACTCAAAAAAAAAATCCACCAAACTAATGGGGCTTCACCCAGCAGCCCAAAATAAAGAAATTCATCCATCGTAGCAGCTTCGTATCGAAAATATCTCTGTCGTAGCGGCTTGAATACTAGGAACCACCAGCCACATTGGGATAGAAAATGATCTAAAAGATATTCGATATAAAAATAAAATTGTACCAATTGTTGCAATGTAAAGTCAAAAAGCTTTTCGCTGTAGCGGCTTGAAATCCCAGAACCAATCGTTGTAGTGGGCTGAAAAAAATCGGAAACCTTCCTGATATAAAAAAAAAATGTCACCAATCGTTGCGGCTTGAAACAAAATTTCTTTCCACCTTAGTAAAAATGAAAAATCTGGGGGCTCTACAATGATAAGTGTTATAGCTGATTTTACCACACATGGTGAATCACATTTTTATGGCCTTCCCTATCCCTCTGCAGACTCCTTAGACCCCATGGACCATTTTTGTACTTTTGATGTTTCCAATATCAACCCTAAAAACATGCAAATATTTCCATACATGACTTTTAAACCCTTTCTCACATATATACACAGGTTTGACTCCTAAAACCACGTACATCAGGATGTGTGCAAAAGGCCAAATTCTTTTGGATTTTTCCTTGATGTGGATCTGAATCACTTGTCTCTTGGCCTTCCATATGCCTTGAGATTGCTTGGATTAGACCTTTCATTACCCCATTGAAGAGCTATATAAGGAACCCTTTGGATACATTGAAGGCATGAGGAATTGAAAAGCAAGAGAAATATAGTCCATTGTTTCTGGAGGTTATACTTGAGTCTGCATCCCTTTGTCCCTTGGAGCACTTTTGTGTACTTTCCAAGCTTGCATTTTGCTTGTGAGCTTGCTATCGAGAGATGGAGGACTAAAGTGGTGGAGGCCCAAGTGGGGGACTCAGATTCTCTGATTCGCAGACGTGCCGATAGAGGTTGTCTCTATTGTAATCTATGTTTTATATTAATAGAAATATCTTTTCCTGTCCAATAATGTGTATTTGAATGAATATTTGATCCATGGATGATTTCAAATGCTTATATGTTATTGATTATATATGCTAGAGTAGTTCTAACACGATTCTATATAGCATGCTTGTCTTGTTTATTGAATGTTGAGGAAGCAATTTATCAATTCAAGCTGGAGTTGGAAAGCTCAACAAGGATCTACATCAACCGTCTGGAATAAGGTACGAATCGAGATACTTTAGTGTTACATATTTGGTTTCTCTTGCATATAGGAAAGGATTGATTTCTAGAGTCAAGCTGTCTATTGTGGTACCCCAAGCCATAGGAATTTCTCTCCGTAATAGAATTGGCGACTCCGCTGAGGATGTTCCTTGTTTTTCTTTGGGGTTTGGGGGCACAATGTGCTTGATATTCTTGACTTTCTCTTTGTTTCTCCTTGTTTATGTGTTGCATTTTATAGTATGCTCATGCATTGACACTCCCCTTTATTGGTTTGACCCTTGGCCTACTTTTTACCACTGTCTTCTTTGTATACACAGGTTTTTGGCCAAAATTTGAGTACATACGCAGATTTTTTGGCCAAAAGTTGCGTATACACGCAGGTTTTTGGCCAAAATATGCCTATACATGTAGTTGTTTGGCCAAAAGTCGCGTATATACGCTGTTTTTCTTTAAACAGTCGCATACGTCCTCCCTTTTGGTGAGTTTGATGTTATGGGAAGTTGTTGGGTGGGTTGTGAGTGTGGTTGGGTCTTCCTTGGGTCTGATGTTGTCTGTTCGATGCTTCTTTTATGACCAGAGACCACCTTTTCATTGTTTTTTCTTTGAAATTAGTTTTAGTCATTTATCCTTTTTGTTTTGCCATTAGTGCATTACTCTTCTTTGTCTCAGTGTCTTGTTGGGCTTGTGTTTTATACTTGCTGCAGAGACTGAGAGTTTTAGATGACTTTTATTGCATTTTTCATTCTTTTATATTGAAAAATACAAAGTAGTTGCATCTTAGATATGGATTTGAGGAGGTACTTGCATTGGATTTCTTCGATGAGAGTTGTATTTAGGATTTCATATAGGAAGGATTGCATTGGCATTTGGAAAGGAATGATTTTTTATGCATCTCATGTAGTGGCATACCTTGTTTTTCATTTGACAAAGATTTCACTTAGCATTGTTTGTTATGGTGTGCATATTTATTTCACTGCTGAGTCATAATGTCATTAGTTGCATGGCCATTTCCCTTTGAGTAATTACATCCAATTAAAATCAACGCATAATAAAATGAATTACACTATTTTCTTTTATAGGGTGCACCAACAAGACTAGGTTTTAGGGTCTTGGAATAGTTCATTGTGAGTAAATTATCCAAGACCACTAAATGAAACATGTATGTATCTATCCAAATGAGAGTGTGAAATTGTTTGGTATTAGTGTTTCTTAGGATCCTCCTCTTAAAAGGGAGTTAAGCACGAGGTAGTGTGAGTGGTTATTGATTGGGATGACCCCTAGTCATAACTGAGTAGCACCGGAGATATTTCCAGGATTGTATTTGTATCTGGGGGCTCTTTCGATAGTTTGAGGCTTTGCTACCTTTCCCATACGGTCGATCCCGCTTGCGACTATCTGCCTAAGAATTGGTTATATTAAGGTGACCTTAGTTTCCTTACCTAGGTATCACAGGGGGTATTTACAGAGGTTATTTTGTGAGTGTCCTGTCCAGGTAGAGGTCGAACAGCACAATCACTTTATGCGTTGAAGCTAAGGGACACTATAATTTGTTACATACCTCCACTTGTAGTGTATGAGAGTTTCGAGCCTCTTCTAGGCAAGACATACCTGCTGCATTCAGGAGTTCACATATCCTCCCTTTGGTTTGCTTGTATTTTGGCTGTATATTTTCTTAGGAGTGTTCTCTTTGTGTGCTAGTTGGCCTTTGGGATCGTGGTTACTTGAGTATATTTATTCTCTCTTGAGTTTGGGTCCTTTTATTTTCGTCATACCTAGTATCTTATCACGCGTCCTTGGTCCTAGTACGGACCCTGGTGTTAGACTTGGGGGCATCACAGCCCCTTACCATGCTCATAGATTTGGGAATGGTAATATTCCATCCTCTACTCCATTTGTGGAGGATTTTTATTCCCTTCGCTTGGTCTTTACACCAGTGGTCACCCTCGCGGGGGTGGTAGTGGATACGTGAACATTGGGTCTACACTTTACTTTTCTTTTTTATGTCCCATCATTCACCACATTGTTTCCTTTGGTAACTGCGTGCTACAATAGGCGGAGTGTCAACAAAGTGGTCAGAATACCAATAAGCAGTCGGTTTCCTAAAAAGGAAAAATCGGTGGACTCACTAGACCAAGA